>JANHFN010001474.1:302906-335012 GCA_032468175.1 Toxicocalamus goodenoughensis
AATAATTTATATCTATAATTTACTATAGACTTTAAAAAATTAATCTCAGTCATGGTGATTTTCCCTCAATCAAATTCTTTACTATAAAAACTGGATAGGGCAGGCATGTCAAACTCATAGCTCATGGGCTGGATGCATCACACGCTGGCCATGCCCAAGCCCGGTTTAGGAAGAGGGAAAAAAGTTGTGATACATCACATGATGTAACACCATGAGTTTGACACCCCTGAGTTAGGGGCTCCTTTTTGTTGCTATCAATAATCTACATTGGTTTTAATTTTATATCATCCTGTTAATATATATGAACCAAATCCAATGAATAAGAATAGTAGGAAATTTTCATTTCTTTAACACATACCCTACCAGGGTTTAAAAGAGGGGGGGAGGGTGAAATTTAATATGAAGGTTAGCTGAAGTTAGTTAATAAATCTGTATGTGTTCCTTGATGTTAACTTGGTTTGCAGTAGTGAATGTATAAAGGTATTGTGGTATTCATAACATTTGTAAAAAAGTGATTTTTCTCAGCCTACATAAGAAATTCTAACATCTACCTTTAACTTAATTGAAATAATTTTCTCTTGAGATAATTGAGAAACATTTTAAAGCTAGTGTAAGGTCTTATTTACCGATTAGTTCTGAAGCTACCCAAGAACTGAGCCAGTGACATAAGATTTATAATTGATAATAGTTATATTATTTTTCTTCTATTCAATTGTATCCAACTCTCAGATTCTGCCTCGACAAGTCCCTCAGTTTTCTAGGCAAGGTTTTTCAGAAGTGGTCTGCCATTGTCTCCTTCCTAGGGATGAGACAAAATGACTGGCTCAAGATCATCCAGCTGCTTTGTTCCTCGTGTAGAACTAGAACTGTGTCTCTGATGTCTTAACCTCTACATCAAACTGGCTCTCACATCCCTATATGCAAATTCTTCAGGACAGCAGCCATTGATCTACTCCTTTTAGTTTATTTTAATGGAGATTTTGCTTCGCTAGCATGTCTCTTAAGATATTTATTGCTTTGTATTTTATTCCTGCTATACTTAACATTTTATCTTAATGCAGACTCCGGGTCAAAATGAGAAAGTAAGCCACAAAGGATAAAGTCTTATCCTCAAAAATGTTATCTAAAATCTGTGCAGTTATCCTCAGGAACACCTGGGGCAAGCATGCTTTTTCTTGGTCTAAAACAGCACAGCAGTCATTTTGTTTTTTAAACCAGCATAAAAACAGCAGAAGTGTTGCCTAAAGATCCTTCCCCTTTTCTATTGCTAGTATTTAAGTGGGGTTGTTGTTAGAATGCAATATTGAAGGCTAATTCTCAGCCTGCAATACTAATTCTGCTCTCATGCTCTCAAGATTGACTCAGCCTTTTGAGGTCAGTAAAATGAGGATCCAGACAGTTGAAGGTAATATGCTGAGTCGGTAAACTGCTTAGAGAGGGTTGTAAAGCACTGTGTAGCAGTATATAAGTCTAAGTACTAAGTACTATTTTTCTACCTAAAGAATCATTCAATTTGGTGGGAAAGAGTATATTCATTAAAAATTGTTATTCTTTGGAATAAGTAATTAGAATGTGATTCTATGTATTTTTTCCATTGGTTATCTCTCCCATCAATATATTATTTAGTTGTATATTTAGTTCCAGCTTTCAGACTATTTTCTTCAAAAACTTGGTGCAAATTATTAAAAAGCATTTCTAGTTTATCAGTCTGCTTCCAGTTAATTGTATTGTCAACAATTTACTGTGCAGTAACCTTGGAAAATGTAAGATCATGATTTTATCTTGGAATGGCATTTGGCATTCTTCTACGATGTCTAGATGGTTAATATATCTGACCTTGTCCTTTCTGTTTAGTACAAGAAGTCCTCAACTTAACATCACAACTGAGCCCAAAGCAAGCTTTGCCCCGTTTCCCCACTTCCTTGCCACAATTAAGTGAATCACTGCAGCTGTTAAGTTAGTAACACATTCTTAATTGAATCTGGCTTTCCCATTAACTTTGTCGGAAGGTCACAAAAAATAATCACATGGCCCTGGGACACTGCAACCGTCATAAATACATGCTAGTTGTCAAGCATCCAAATTTTGGTCATAAGTCACTTTTTTCAATACACTTATAATTCTAAATGGCCACTAAACAAATAGTTGTCAATTGAGGACTACCTGCATTACCGGTAGGCAAAGCAGCATTCAAAATGGAAAGAAGTGGAATTATTTCATTTACATATGGAGATTCATTTTTTAAAACTGTTTTGTCCCGCTAATGAACATTCATAGACTAGGAGTTATTTTGTGATAATTTTTAACTTCTCTATCGTTTCAAATGTCTGGTTTCTGTGTTTAAAATTACTGGCCATTTAAAAAAGTAATTTAAAGGATGCGTCCCATTCTTCTTGGTTGATTGCTTATGAGTGTTCTGGAATAGTAAAAATAATTATTTTTAAAATAAAATAGCAACAATCTGATAATTTCAGAATACATTAATAGAGCTATTAACCAGTTTTCTCTCCTAAATACTTTAGTAAAGCTGTCCTCTTCTCTAAGCTGTAGAAAGCCTGTTGGTGCTAAACAAGAAAGGGGGTGGAGGTGGAGGAAGAAATGAGTGAAAAAAACAGAATTCGGAAAAACGAAGTGCTGATGAGAGTAAAGGATGAGATTAGTTGGTGATCAGGGAGGAGTTGGCTGGCCATATAAACAATCAATTAATACAGATGTTTGCCTCCCAAAATCTAAAACATCTTCAATCGCTCCAACAGTTCATCTGACTCCGGCTCTAAAATAACAAGTAGTAAAGCAAAATCAATTTAACATATACTGAAGCAATGATGAGCTTAAGGAGGAAAATAAAACTTGTATAGGGAGGCTAGGGACAGATATTCTCAGAAAAAAAGATTAAAAATGCAAATGGAAACAGAGCCAACCTTGTTTTTTTCATGTTATGTCATAGTTCAGCAATAAAAAATGAATCCCCAAATGACTCGTTAAATTCAGTTCTCCATTAATCTATGAATAACTAATAATGCTAGTATGAAGGTGAAGACCGTATATATGCAAATATTCCCTAACCACTTCTTGCTCCTCCTGAACTACAGCGAATACCTCCCTTTCATTAAGCCTAAATTAGAGGACCTCCAGACAAAGCCTATTTTTAAGATCCTGGCTATCCACCCTAATCCCAACTCCATCATCAATCTGTCCAAATGCCTCTTTTGTCACAGAATCAGTTTTGGGAAGAAGCCTCTGCGGGCTCTCCTGTTCTTACAGTAGGCATGTTGTCCGTACCTCGCTCGTATCCAGGCTCTTTCGTCCGATCTCCTTTCAACAATGGGAGACGGGCCAGAAAAGGCTCGGAATACAAAGCAAGGGCACACCTTCCTTCCCCACCTTCTTTGTCCCACTTTGGCCTTGCCCTGAAGGGCCGCTTCGAAGTCCACAGCCAGACGAGTCACAATCACAACCAGGACAATGTTAGTCCCCAACCCGAACACGCACCCTTTTCTCAAAGGCGATCCCCCCACCGGCCAGGAAGCTGTACGGCTCCAACCCTTCAACCACACCCTGAAAAAGAGCCCTTGTTCTGTACGTACAGGCGGCTGGCGAACTGAAGGCCGCAGGTGACCCTTCTTCCCAACAGCCTCCTTTCGAAAAGCAACTGCCCAGCTCCTGCCAGCCTCGCAGACGGCTCAAAACCCGAAACGCTAGCCTCACTTCCTCCTCAGTCCAGCCAGCTCTTACTACGCCTGCGCCAGCGGCCCATTTTTTTCCCCCTAAAGAGGCGCCTCCTCTATACGGGACCTCGAGCGCGCCTTTGACGCACGCGCGAAAATCTGTTCCCTGTTACTTTTTCCCCCCCTCACGTGACTTGAAGCGGAAAAGGAAAGGTCAGGCGGCAACGTCGTCAGCAGTGGGGGGGGGGGGGAGAACGGAAGGTCAGGGTGCCGCGGAGCGGAAGTAGGAGCCGGAGCGCGTCCGCCATTGTGGGAAAGCCCGGAGCCCGGAGTAGAGGTGGGAAGTCGTGCTGCGACCGGCGGGTGGCTTTGGGAGGCACTGACCAGAACAGGAGGGTCCGGGCTGCGGAGACAATCAGCCAGCGGCGGAGGGGAGAGTAGAGGAGACCGAAAACAGCGACCACGACGACCTGAGGGAGAGAAGGAGGAGGCCCAAGCGGAGCGGGGTGAGGGGGATTGCGGCTCCCCGTGAAGAATGTCAGCCACCAGCGTCGACCAGGTACCGCCTTCTTGCGGCTTCGTGGTTCCCGAGTGGAGGATCCCCTCGTCCCGCCTTCCTTCCGTTGGTCATAGCGGGGATCCGAGCCCGCTACATCCGAAACCGTGGGACTCCTCCCCTGCTCCCAGGACCGCCCCTTCTGCAGGCCTGGAGGCCGCTCGGCCTGGGGCCTTCCTGCTGAGGCTCAACGATTCCAGTGTTCACGGGAGGGCAGCTTATTCGTTAGTCTCCTAACATCTACGAGCTCCGGTCCTTTCCTTGTTCGGCCTGGCCTCTGGCCAAATATTCTGCCCTCCCTGTCTAGTTGGACGTGGCTCTGAGGAATTCTTAATAGTCGTTGCCGTTTGCTCTCCATTATACAGTATTATCTGCTGGCCTTTTGTTGCCCCGCTTCTTTTCTTCTCTCTCTGCCCTCCCTCCCCCCCCAATATTTATTTTTCTTGCTCATTTGTCGCCTTAGGGTGATATCGCTATTTTTGTAGATAGTATGGCTTTGTTTAATAACGGTGCTATGTTTTTCATAACACTGTTTCTTGTTTGCTTATTTTTTTTCCTTTCCTAATTTTGTTGTTTTCACTCTTATATGCTTTTAACCTTTTATCTTTATCTTCTTGGGCTGTTCTTCCCATTGTGCTCCTTGCAACCATTTAATGGACTTCTCTCTCCCTCTGTGTACACATTACCTTTTAAAAAAATAATTGATAGTGGAGATCTGTAATGAATAGCCAATTTAATAGACATCAAAACCAGGCACAACAGAGTCAGTATTAACAATCTCAGATTTGAATTAAAATACTTTAGTATTGACCAAAGTTAGGCAAGTATAGATTTTTCTGCATTGATTATTTTGCTTCACCAATATAAGAAAATGATTATAATTCCAAAGTCACTAAGTTTAATGGGATAGAGGAGAAAACAGGAATAACATACAGTGGAGTGTTTATAATCATGCTATAGTGGAATGTTAATTTTTAGCTATGCTTTAATGATAAGTCTAGCACTTAAATAAAGTTCTAATATGTTTATGTCTTATTGCTTATGCTGCTAATAATGTACTTTTTCTTTTATGTTTAAATTTGAAAATATTATCTTTTAAAATGTGTAGTTCTTGTGATATTCCACGAACTAACCTGTTAAAATTCATTAGATGCTTAGGTCTTTGTATTTACCTGTTTTAAAATAAGATGGCTTATTTTATACATTTAATTCATCTATTGTTATTTTATTTCATTGCTAACAGAGACCTAAAGGACAGGGAAATAAAGGTAAGATGATTTTTCTTTTCTTATAATCCCAGCTAAGCAGAGTATAATTAATCTGAAAAAAGACTATAGGGACTGAGGATATTCATTTGTTTGACAACTTTTATTATATAGTATATGATTCACTAGACTACAATGAAATTCTGCAATTTTGTTTGCATTTCTAATAAAATTGAATTACCAGAATATTTTGTCATTTTCTTTATTTCTGCCATCAGAACAAATAGGACTAATCAACTGTTCAAATGACATAGGTTCTTTATTTTTTTCTTTTGCTTATTGATTTTCCAGTTCAGATATTAAGTGTCTCAAGTACCATTCAACTTTAATTATATTTGCTATAAATACATATTTTTGCAGTTCATTTTAGCATCTAAAAGTTTATCTTAGATGCTAAAATGGATTAATTTAAGGAAATTCATAAAAATATTTTCATTTCCTTTTCATTCCATTCCTTGAAAGCTCAGGAGGAAGGCTTTTAGATTTGAGATAGGGTTTTAAATTTCAAAAGAAGTGGGAAAAGTAGCCTGGTTACATAGGCTGGATTTCTGCTTGGTTTGGACAATTTTTCTCCAGCATCTCCTTTATTCATTTCACATTGATCAGGATATATCTAAATGTTTTGAGGAAAAATGATGGAGTTTTTGTAATGGGAAAGCTGTTTAAATCTATTTTTAAGCTAACTTACAATTAAAAACTTTTAAAAATAGCATTCCAAAGACTTCTCTGGTGATTTGGTACAGTTGTCAATTTTCTCTCTGATAGCTTCTTAAGTAAGCCATTTTTGTTCTTTTTATTTGTTTGCAAATGACCACTGTCAGCTTTTATACCTGAATTCCAGTAACTAAAGCCTGTGCAAGGGTTTGGCCTTGTGTAGATAAAAAGGAAGGTGTTCAAGGCTTGCAAAACCTTGCATCAACATGTAAGATTATATTCACAGTGTACTGTGATAACAAAAACTGTGTGATATCAGTATCCACATCATTGAAATGATAAATCCAACAGAGTTGTTATTTGTGACAATTCTTACAGTTCTTTGCCAATAGTTCTTTAGGACTATTAAAATTGATAGCATCCATAACAATGAACACTTCAAGTTTGAAGGATGAAATGAGGAAATGACTGATACCTTTTTTCTGGAATATACTCAGTCATCTCAGTTTGGCTTATTTCTCAGCAAAAGGATATATAAATGTATTGTTTAAACATTTGTACATCTGAGAAATATACAGAAATAATTTCTATAAATCCACTACAGTTCATACTTTTTGTTTTAAAGATTATTCCCCAGTGGATTTAAATGTTTAAAAAAACACCATAAAATGTAAGAAAAATCATTAAAATAACATGAAATAGTAAGAAAGATGTGATGCCTAAAAGTGTTACAAAACAGACAGTTGAAAGATTTATAAATTTATTTATGCAAAAGATACATATGCTGATAGTATTTTAGGGAATATTTTGGATATGGAATAAACTACAGGGATAGAGGCAATGAACTGAAAGCAAAGCTGTGTATTTTCTTTTCAGACACTGGTAATTGAACTGAATAAATTAAACTGGTAGTAATATGGTTATACACAATTCATAATATAAATTAAGATGGCAAATAGTAATGTTCTAGTTTTAATCATTCATGGCTTATGACAAGATCTTGGCAGTTTATTATTATGGCTCTAAACATGTGTTCAGCTCATTTACAAGTAAAAGATCTAAATATATTAAAATGAGTTACTAGTTTCATTATACTTTATATAATTATTAGTATTTAATAATTGATAAAAATGTATAGAATAAATGTCAGATTGCTCATATTAGAATTCTCAATAAAATCCAAAAGTGTCTGTTGCTCTGATATTGCATTGCACAGAACATTTTATTTTAATTTTTAAAATAAATTGTTAATAGAAGTAAAGCCCATTATTTATTTAGTATTTATTCAGTTTATAAGCCACTTCAATTATTGAGGTAACTGGTTGATTACAATATATTAAAGCAATAAATCAAGGAAAAAACAGGATTTTAAAAAAAAAATATTTTAATATATAGAAAGAAATACCAAGAACTAAGGAATACGCTGTTTTTATTTGTATTTGTAATTCTTTTAAATTATTTTTAAATAGCTATGACCGAACTTCATGATGATAGTTAAAATGTCCTTAAGTGAAACAGAGTGCCAATCCTTTAAATTCTATATATATTCATTTTTAACCACTGAATATTGAATTAATAGTAATTGTGGTTTCTACTTTGTGGTTTAGATTTTTAACAGCTAAATTTCAGTTAGGGAGTAAATTAATTTTTTGTTCAAAATTTGTTCTGAGACATAACTGTTATTGATTTGATATTTTTTAAAAATATGTTTTAGTTCTTATGAGCTAGTAGCATATGTTTATCTTCCTGTTCGATGGTATAGTTGATTTCTTGTAAGGTGAATCATAGGATAAACTGCTGTTGTCTTTTTCTGAAATACTTGGTAGAGAATTTTGCCTTTCTCTAAAAATTGTATCGCACATTTACATCTTTTTCTTTTGCTTACTCTGTCAGATATTCTATTAGAATGAATTGTACCAATTTTGGTATGTACTTGTTTTGAATATTATTAATTTTAAAGTTAGTGTTTGCATTTGCAATATTATATGACTTATATTTTTGGCTTGTGGTTTTTAATAAGCCCCCGCCCCCCCATTATAGGAGTTGTGCAAAGGGATGTAAATCATGATAGAAGATTCAATGCTTTGAGCAGAGAAAAAGCTTTTAGCCTGTAGTTTACAAAAATGTGTGTAGAAAGAATTCAAGAAAAAAAGTCCAATGAAGAAAAGATGAAATTGAAAGTATGTTAGAAATAGAATTTTAAAGAAACCAATGAAATGACAATGTGATTCTTGAGCATCATATAGGACTGCAATAAAGCTTATTGTAGAATCTTTGGTGCTGTCTGAACTTGGTTGTTTGTTTTATTGCCCAATTGGGTAACACCATCAATGCACTAGATACTGACACTGATAATGTTACCTAGTTGGTTAATAAAACATCTGCAAACAAACAACCAAACTCAGAGAGCATTAAAGACTGCAGTCCAACCCTGAGCTACATATATTCTCTTGATATCTGTATATCTATTTTGCAACCCAGATTTTTGGCAAATTTTTCTCTTCTCCAAAATTGACTATTTGTGACAGAAAAGAAAATACTTATCACTGATGTATATTAAATGTTTGAGTAACTATTACAGACCAAAAAGCTTATCAGAACAAAAGGTGAGATACTTTGTATATAAAGCTGAACAATCTGCTTTCAATTAGAGCAGAGTCTAAATCTCTCAGCATAATCATTGTAATATAACGACACAATACCTAATATGAAAACTAGATGCTCAATGGAGTTAGAGTTATATATTTGTGAGTTGTTTTACTAGCAAGTTAAATTATAAAGCTTAATATCCATTCTAGTTACCAGGAATCCACCAAGTACTACCTTTTGAAAACATTTTTTCTCCCCCCCCCCCCTTTAATTTTAAGATTGGAATTAAAACTTTTTATAAGGATTTGGCAGGTTGCTATCTAATCCCTATCTATACCTTTAGGGTGCATCCAGTGTAATTTCACTTCTTACAAAATTCATTGCTGCTTGTTGCTAGAAGTGGAAACCAAGTTAGATCACTTGGAAATATTGTGAATATATGATATATCTGTCTTGAAATTCTTGCTTATGCATTGTGATATCTTTGTAGAGAACAGACAGACATGGAACAATACACAGGCAGATTATAAGAGCCACATTTGTAGGACCAGTTCCTTTTATATTATGGTTTTTATTGGTTGAAATTGGTATTGGCTTTAAAAAAATAATTTTTGTCAGACCCCTGAATCTCGTTAAAAAGCTACATTTGACATAATATATAGGAGATCTGGCCACTTGTCCATAGGTCAATATTATATCACTGAATTTCAGTTGGAAATTTTTACTAAGTATATTTACATAGTGATTGTGTGATTGAGTCTGAGATTCCTTACATATAAAGCAAGTAGAAATAACTACTCTTATTTAATACAAGCATTTGCAGATTTCATTTTTTAAATAAAGCTATTGTAGATATATGTTGGGATGTCACTGTACCAGAAAGAGAATTTTAACAGCAAAGCTGGGGTTTTTGCTGTTATTCAATCTATTTCAGTATAGAAAAATTAAATTGACCACTTTCAGTAAGCCATTCATCTATTCTCTCTCTCATGAACTTAAGGGAAAAATTTCTTGTCATGGAATACTATACAAGGTAATTAGATAACTTAGTATACATATAAGGTTCTGTATAACACTAATAACACTTTAACTGTTTAAAGACAGATCAGTGCTGTATTTGCAGTTCTGTATGAATCCGTTGAAGTTCTCTTGTTCTGATGTACATACTTCTCCAAATTAATTTGTTTTCATTAGGACCTTCCTACAAATAATATTTCACGCTTACCTGTTTTTTTTTCTTGCTTTATATTCTAATCTGTGGCCATAGAATGTATAAAGCTCACCCTTCACCTTCTTTTTATATAATATTTTCCCATTTTCATCTCTTTTCTGGATGATCCTGCAAATACAGAGTGCCAATCCTTTGCGGCTTTTTGATTTAAGGATTCCACAATACATGCATGTTACCTATTATAATTTACCTTAAAATGTTATGATTTCCATTAGATGTTCAGAGTCCTGCACAATGCTTTTATGTTATTTCTAATTTTAGTTGCATTTCAGTTTCAGTGCAAAACGGTTCGATTCATCAAAAGGATTCAGTAAATGATGATGATTTTGAGCCATATCTGAGTAGCCAGACAAATCAGGCAAGTATTTACAAAGTTATTACATGTTTTTGGTACTCTGTGATAAGTAATAAAATAAATTGCTTTAATTATCCAATAACAAAATACAACCTTTCAAAGATTTCATATCCCATTTACTTATAAAACATTGCTGCCTTTTGGAACATGCCAGTGAGTTAACTTTATTTTGCTTAAATTCTTTTGCTTAGGATCTAAATACCAAGGGTATTCACCTTGCAGTGGATATGGATGGGAAATGTTAACTAACAAGCTTAGTTAATACACATTTCTTGTGGTCATTTTCATTCATTTAATGCTAAGCAGAATATATATTTTTAAAGTTATACATTCTCTTTTCAAAGAGCATAATTAAATTAGTTTTTTAATGAGAAATAAAAACAATGGCAGGGAGGGGAGTTTGAAGCCTTGGTTAATCCTTGCCTGAATTATTAACTAGAGCTGTCTAGCTAGTCTTAATTAATCTCATGGGATGCTTCTGTTTTCTTCTTGCTCTACAGTGGTCGCTATTTAACAAAGGCTATAGGCAAAGTTAAGGATAATGAAGCAGGATTTGCATATTTATCTCTCTTTGGTTAACCCTATTGTCTTAGAAGTTTGGCTGATACAGAATTTTTTTTTCGCAAGCAGCTGCAACAAATTAATTTAAGGCCTTGTTTTTCCCTGAAAAAGTCTTAATTTGCTTCTATTGGGGTTCTGGATGTTTCAATGTGGCAGAAGTCAAGGAAGTTTTTTTCATCCAGGTTTGCTTAAGCAGAGTAGGAGCAAAACTATATGTGTACAATAGAGAATTTGATGACATTATCCTCTGGATGTCTTCTCCAATTGAGTGGCCTTGCAACTACCAAGATAATTGTGAATAATACACCATTGCTGTGATTGCCTCCACTGGCTTTTGTAGTTTCCAGCTTGGGGTTGCAGTTTGATTGCTTATTATTGCTAGTTGAGCATCATAGCAAGCAGAATATATACAATTGTTATAGTGACTTTTGAAACTAAAGAAGTGCCAAATTAAATGTTATTTAATATAGAATATTTCAATAATTCTGACAAACAATTAGAATTTTCATCTGATGATATGATATGTGGGCACTCTTTCAGTTGCAGCCAAGTTTTCTGTCAGTTTTTGTATCCAACTTCACCAGGACTTATAGCATGGTATCAGTAATACAGATAGTCCTTACATTTGGGATTGGCAATTTCGTTGCTAAGCAACATGCCATTCAGTGAGACATCACATAACCATGTCTTGCGACTTTACTATTGGTGTCTCTTTTAATTGGTTGTCAGAAGCCAGCTGTAAAGCCCCCAAATGGTGATCACATAATTACTGCAATGCTGGTAAACAGCCACTTGTTGTGAAGAACCCATGGTGATCAGATGACCACAGGGATGCTGCAGTGGTCAACTGTAAAGTTAATTTTCAGTGTTGTTGAGATCTATTGGACACAGTTCCCCCTCCTCCATTTTTAAAAGATACTAGAAATCATACCTGGAATCTTGTGCAACAATGCTGATATCTCACAAGGGTTTGGTATAAGAGCATTTCAGACATTGTGGGAACTTTACATGTCTGGTTGTGTGTGATTAAATTTTGGCTTACTGTTTTCCTGTTGAAAGTCATAGTTAAGCTGAAAAATGTTGAAATGTTAAAATATAATGTTGAATTTTTTTCAATGCAAAAAAATTCTTTTGATGTGTACTTGTGACAACATATATGTGTGTTTCTGCTCAGGGAGTGGGTGATTTTTGCGTCGTATTTGCACTGGAAAACAAGATACATAAATTCACTATGATAGTTTTTAATATATAGCAATAGCACTTTAACTTTTATACCGCTTTATAGTGCTTTACTGCCCTCTCTAAAAGCGGTTTACAGAATCAGCATATTGTCCCCAACAATCTGGGTCCTCATTTTATCCACCTCAGAAGGATGGAAGGCTGAGTCAGTCTTGACCCTGGTGGGATTTGAACTGCCAACTGTAGGCAGCTGGCTATAGATGTAGCTTGCACTCTAACCACTGTGCCACAGAAGCTAGCTGTCTGTCTGTCTATATATGATGGTTTGAGTAGTCCAATAAAATGGCCTTACATATTATTTCCAATTAAACAAGAATATTCTAGGCCTGAAATTGCTCCCTCCATCCTAAGATAGCTAGCTAGCTGTGTATAGGTGAGATTATTTATTATTTATACTTCAGTCAATGTTGATTTAGCAATTTTTTAGTTTATGCAAATCCCTGTCATAGTTCAAAAATGTCTGATTAACACAAATATTACCTTTCCCAACTTGTTTTCCTGTAAGTTGGTAAATATTGAAAATAAAACAGGTAAAATAAACGATTGTGCTTGTTTTATACTTTGTGCCATTCTACAATAAAATATTTAGGTTGAATGAACAGAACAGGGTACATAAATTCAGAAGTTTGTGGGTCAGTGAAGCTTGAAAAAAATTCTGTCCTGCCTATGCATTTTACTGATGTATGTTCTTGGAGTCTCAAATTTTGTTTCTCCTCAGGATAAGAAATAAATGGTGTTCCATACCTTGATCTCTTATTGCTGTCTTTCCATAGTGAACTTAGTAGCATCTTGATTCTTGTGTATAGCCTGATTTAAGATGAAGAAAATCACAGAAAGAATGCAGGAGCCCAGTTAGAAAGAATAAAATAAAATGGCATCTGGAATACTTTTAGATGATTGGAGGTGCATCAGTGTCAGAAGATATGCAAGTTCTTTCTTTAGAAAGCCATATATGTGTAATTAAAATTGTGCCACTGTGGAGCAGTTTTAAACTATTCAGTGATTATATTAACCACTATTTATTTGGTTTTATTCTAGGTCTTTTAATGTGAAAATATTTTTTCTATATTTAAATTTTTGGACATGAATAGTATTAAATATTCTTAAATTTAGATTTGTAACAAATCATTATAAATGCAGCATTAAAAGTTAATTATTATTTTTCTTCTTCTGCAGAGTAATAGCTATCCACCAATGTCAGACCCATACATGCCTAGTTATTATGCTCCCTCCATTGGTTTTCCATATTCTCTGGGTGAAGCAGCATGGTCCACAGCTGGAGATCCTCCAATGCCATACTTGACAACTTACGGGCAGATGAGCAATGGTGAACACCACTATATCCCCGATGGTGTATTCAGTCAACCTGGGGCTTTAGGGAATACTCCTCCATTTCTTGGTCAGCACGGATTTAATTTTTTTCCTGGGAATGCAGATTTCTCTACATGGGGGACAAGTGGATCTCAGGGACAATCAACCCAAAGCTCTGCTTATAGCAGCAGCTATGGCTACCCACCCAGCTCTCTCGGTAGAGCTATAGCCGATGGACAGGCTGGATTTGGCAATGATACTTTAAGCAAGGTACCTGGAATTAGCAGCATTGAACAAGGTATGACTGGATTGAAAATTGGTGGTGAAATGACAGTTGCTGTGACAAAAACAGTTGGATCAGCTCTAACCAGTACAGGTATGACGAGCATTGCAGCAAATAATGTCCCTGCAGTTAGCAGTTCAGCACCTAAACCAACCTCATGGGCTGCCATTGCAAGAAAGCCTGCTAAGCCTCAGCCAAAACTTAAACCTAAAGGTAATGTGGGAATTGGGGGCCCTGCGGTACCGCCACCACCTATAAAACACAACATGAATATTGGCACTTGGGATGACAAAGGGTCGGTGGTAAAAGCTCCTCCAACCCAACCAGTACTGCCTCCTCAGACTATAATTCAACAGCCTCAGCCTTTAATTCAGCCACCTCCTATGGTGCAAAGCCAGCTGCCTCAGCAACAGCAGCAACAGCAGCTGCCGTCACAGTCACAACAGCCTCAAGGACCTCAGCAGCAGGTTCAGCCTCATCAGCTGCAGCAGCAGCAACAACTGCAAAATCGCTGGGTGGCTCCCCGCAATAGAGGTGTGGGCTTCAATCAGAGCAATGGAGCTGGCAATGAAAACTATGGTATAGGTGTTATACCAGTTAGCTCTTCACCATCTGGTGTAGAAGTACACCCAGTTTTGGAGAAATTAAAGGCCATAAACAACTATAATCCCAAAGACTTTGACTGGAATCTGAAGAATGGTCGCGTGTTTATAATCAAAAGCTATTCAGAGGATGATATACATCGTTCCATTAAATATTCTATCTGGTGTAGTACTGAACATGGTAATAAACGCTTGGATGCTGCATATCGTTCGCTGAATGGAAAAGGCCCACTCTATTTACTTTTCAGTGTGAATGGCAGTGGACACTTCTGTGGAGTGGCTGAGATGAAGTCGGTGGTGGACTACAATGCGTATGCTGGAGTCTGGTCTCAGGATAAATGGAAGGGGAAGTTTGATGTTAAATGGATCTTTGTTAAAGACGTTCCGAACAACCAGCTGCGGCACATTCGCTTGGAAAATAATGACAACAAACCAGTTACCAATTCAAGGGACACTCAAGAAGTACCCCTAGAAAAAGCCAAGCAAGTGCTTAAAATAATTGCTACTTTCAAGCATACCACCTCAATCTTTGATGACTTTGCACATTATGAAAAGCGTCAAGAGGAGGAGGAAGCCATGCGTAGGGTAAGATATACTATTTTTTCCTGGATTGGAAGCTTGATCACTAAAAATGGAGTTGCTTCTGATCTTAACTAATAGAAATAGAGATGTAATACCACCTTACCAGATTTAGGTGAGAGTTATCAAATATTCTGGATAACATGTTTGTTACTGTCTGCATTAAAATTTAAATATCCTAATTTTAATTTAGATCTGTATTAATAAACTGCAAGGTTAAATATTTAATAGTTATGAGTTCTTCATGTAAAGTATTTAAGATGTAATAGACACTGAGGTGTGCAAAAAATAATTCCTTTACCGGCATTATTGCTGGTTAAAAAATAATTCAAAATAAGAATTTATCAGAAAAATCAATAAAACACCCTTTCTCCCTCAGAAGCTTGTAGTTTGTGTCCAAATTCATTGCAGACCAGGAATGGACAATCTACAGCTCACTAAAGTAATTAATGGAGTCTGAGTTCACGCTGGCAGAATTCAGCAGGCAAAGGAAACAATAGTTTTGAGATGCTTAAGGCCCATTTTCATCCTTTAAATGTCTTGAATTACACAAAATCTTGAGATTTAGTTTTGCAATTGGAAGGAAACAAAGAGTTCTGGTGAAATCACACCAGTTGGAGGCATTGTTTGCGAGTTAGAAAACTGTTCTCTGTCTTGTGTTTTTGCATTCTTGGATTGTTCTGAGAAGGCTAAAGGAATCAAACTGGGTAAAGCCTTTCTTATGATTTGGATTTAAAGCCTCTTAGCCATCCGAATTTAACTTGTTCTTCCTTGGATTATCGTCAAGTAAGAATGTTGCTTCAGACACATGGCTTATTATCAAAACACTTTGTCTTTGTGGAGACAAAAACAGTTTTTTTCTTTTAGTTTCTAAAAAGACTGAACTTCTGTAATCATTTATTTGACAGTAAGCCAAGATTATTTAAAAGGTTATTAAAACATTCTTAGTCTGTCTTATTAAAAACAAAAATTCTTGCAGATTTGTGGGCAAAATTTCTCAGATTTTAAAGAAGCTGGATTTCTAGTGCACATTGGTAGTAGAGGTGATTGAAGTCTTGTGAAATGATCTGGAATACTTTTGAGCTTATGTCGCTGGGAAAGCAGATTCTGTACACCAGGGGTGTCAAACTCAATTTCATTGAGGGACACATCAGAGTTGTGTTTGATCTTGCGGAGCTGGGATAGACATGGCCAGTGCGATGTCACTTGTGGTGGTGTTTCTGGTGGCCTGACAGACGTGCTCCTGAATGCCGTTTTTGGCTGTGATGGCCTCCTGAAACCCTCTGCCAGTGAAAACGGAGCACGGGAGGACCACACTCGGCCCTTGTGAGCTCCATTTTCGATTATGATGGCTTCCTGCAACACTGCCAGTGAAAACGCAGCCCTTCCGAGCTCCGTTTTCACTGGCAGAGGCATCGCAGGCCAGTCCTTTGGTGTTTCTATGTTGGCTGCACAGGCCAGACCTAAGCACCCTGCGGGCCAGATTAGGCCCGTAGGCCTTGAATGGACACCCCTGTTCTACAGTGTTATTTCCATCACTTTTTTAGTAAGAACCCTACTCCTGGTGGTTAAGACTTCCTGTGAAATGGCAGAAAATTTGATCTGGCAGTGATTAGTAGTTTCTGGACATGGTTGTAGCATACCTCCTGTTCAAGAAACTTTGGCTCAGTCCTACTCTATACCTATTTCCCCTAGATAAAAATGGTGATCTTATAATTTCTCCTAGAGAAAGTAGATTATTTATATCTTGGTAGTCAGGATTCACTTTGTGATACAGTAAGCATTGGATATCTTGCTGATGATGGCTTTTACAGTTAGTGAATCTTCTGTGTCCTCTTTGAATGTGGGAATTTTGGAGTTTTCCTACCTTCACAATTCTTGCTTGAAAAGCAAGTAGCAGCGGCTTGAAGAGCAAATGCAAGTACCATAGCTTTTGCACAGTTAAATATTCTGAACTGATTGCAACCGTTCCTAGACTGAGAAGCCCTACTTATATATAGGGGGGTCTACAGGGGGCTACTGTTGTAGAGCATTCAGAGGCAACAGTTAATACAGAATATGGTGGTCCAGCAGTGATGGTATATGCTGGTATACTTAGATAACATCTGTTTCTGGAACTACATTGGTTGCCAATTGGTTCCTGGTCTTCTGTTTACACTTGGGCCGCAAATTAGATCCAGAGGCCATGTGACAGCACACCACATCCTTGTGTGGTCTCTGCAGCATCCAAAAAGCACACAAAAGCATGTCCAGTTCTTGTGCAATTTTCAGAGGCTGCAGAAGCTGTGTGAGAAAGGAGCATGCTCTCATGTGGCTTCCAGATCATCTAGAAATGGTCTTGCTCTTGTGTAGCCTCTGGACTGGAGTTTCTGAAAATCGTACAAGAATGAGGGTGTGCGTGCTTGCAGTTTTGGATAGTTCAGAGGTCATGTAAGAGCATGCTCTGAAGCCGCTTCAAGAATAAAGTCTTTGTGTAAGGTGTAGCTGTTACCAGGGCCTATTACAAAAAGAGAATACCATCTGAAGTTAAGAGGTAGATTTTGGGAAGTGTTAGGCTGCAGGGACATCACACCCTTCCCCAAGGCTTGCATGCCCTTGAGGTAGTGAGGATAATGTGATCTTTTTAGGCCTTGATAGTGGCAACAGTAGGGCTAAAGTTGATACTTGGGGGTTGCTGACAAGTTCTTCAAGGTGGCCTAGATGGGGAGGTAGGCAAGTGGCGGGGGAATTGCAGTATCCCCATGGTTATAAGAGCAGGCTCACTGACAAGCAATCAAATTTTGATCATGTGATTGCATGGACGCCTCAATAGTCATAACTTTAGACACAGTTTGTAACTTTGTTCAGCGCTTTCACAATTTTGAACAACTCCTGAACAACCATTCGTTAAGAGAGAACTGGTGGTGTTTTCATCTGCAGCTCCTATATAACTACAGATCGGGTTACCTGGAGTACTGATTTTTCTTGTACTCATCTGTCTATCAAACCAGATGAAATACAATATATTCCCTCCCAGTCCCATCCTATGAGATTGTCACCTGATGGAGCCTTGGAAATGGGTGTCTTGAATAGTCTAGCCTATGCTGTGGAACTCTTTCCCAACAGAGATATGACCCACTTTGTTGCTTTGGCCTTTAGAAATTTGTAAAGGTCTACCTATTCCATTTTGCACAACAAGAAGGTACAATGTAATTGAAGGTCGGGTTCATGGATGTATGAAATTTTTATTTTTGAGATTTTATCTTCCTGCCTTTGTATTTTTAAATGTGCTTTACAGTTATTTATAACCACCTCCAGGCCTTTTGGGAATGGATAACGTAAAAAAATGAATAAGAAATAAACAATTTAGTGAATCTATCTTCTAAATATACATAATATTTTAAAATATTAAACTATTAGTAAATTATGTATGCATAAAGTAGTGTGATCAAATTTTGAAGATATAGTTTAAATATTTGCACATTTATGTTAATTGCTACATTGTGAAATATTCCTTATAAAATGATTCCTGGTGTGATAAACCAAAGCTTATATTGTGTGTACTTAATTAAATCCAACCCAATGCTGGTTCTTATTACATGATGTAACCATTGTAAGCTAGTGTAGAACAAGACTTAATTTTCTGTATTGCATTTTGCAATAAAAAGTGAGTAAAGGATTGTTGTCCATTAGGAACTTTGAACAAAATTTGAATATAAGCCACAGGTAGGACTTGAATCTTCTTGCCAAACTTGGTATTCCCCCTCCTCCTCCATTTTATATGCTTTTAAAAGCTTGGAAAAATATTAGAGAAATAATAGAGAAATTGCTGAGACTTCATAATGCTTTAACTACTGTAAGTCCGTTTACTACTGAAAAATAGTGAAGTAGAAAAGTAAGAATAATAAGCTAACCTATTGAGAAATATTGTATTCATTAGATGGAAAAATGAGTTTTGAGTTTGGTAATACTAGATAAATATTTAACCAGAATACGTTTCACAAATTTTAGTTAGCTATGACTTTGGTCATTTTTGGAAGAAAATCTGGAACATCAAGCACACCTGGAAAATATTAGAGTGGGATATTCTCTTAAACTAGATATAGTTTAAAAGATAAGTATCCCAATTTCTTAGCTAAAAATAGTCACAGCAAGTAGAAATTCTGAAAAAACCCTATATTGCCTTGTAATTATATTTGTCAGTTGAAAGGCTTGATAGAAGCTATTCACAAGCTGATGGTTATTAACGAGTTATTTTACAGAACACCATTATTCACAGGGGAAGTGAGGGAAGTCAAGAATGGCAAGATGATACTAGTAGCAGTGTGATCAAAGCTCTCTTTTGTATGTGTCAGCATTGCATACATGACAAAGAGGGACCTCAATTATCCTGCTGCAACTGCTATTAAGCCTTTTTTGATTTGCTCTCTCCTCATGGACATCAGTGATTGCAGATCATCATTGTAAAAGCCAACCGCTGTTAAGTTGGGATTCTTATTACTATTCTAAATGAATTAACAATATTAAGTATTTTATTCTTTACCAGATTTTTAGAACAGCCTAATAAAAGCTTGAACTTTTAACTAAATTGTTACTTTTCTTTAGACACTTTCCATATGCATTAGGTAGAATATATACTGTGTTTTATTTGTTAATTTAAACAAGTATTTAGTTGTTGAAGATCAAACCAATCATGTTATCATGTATTTGTTTTTGAAAAACTGACCAGTCTGATTTATTAGTAGTAGAAACAGAACTTTTTGTAGTTGGTTATGCTAAATACTGTGTTGTAAATAAAAAAAAGACTGAATCCAGATTTGACATACTGAATTAAAGGGGTCCTTGTACTGGCAGAGGAAATTCCTCATTGTAGATAAGGAGCAGATCATTGATTATTTTTGTGGATTCCTTCTTCTCCATGTACCTTATTTTCATAGATGATCCCTGCATTTCCAGATTTTAGGAGGCTACAGGGGAAGGAGGTTGTTTTGCCTTCCAACTATGAGGTATTTCAGTTTGCAGATAAGTGTTCTGAATAATTTTGATGCATAATGAAAATAAGAATTCAGGGCTCAGAAAATAAAACTGATCTTGAAAAGAAATCTTGTGCAAATATTTTTTTCTGAATATGTGGATGAGATTGGAATTAGTTTTTCCCATTGTTTTGCAAGCTCACAAATGGCCTTTTGGAATGAGAAGCTTTTTTGTAGAATGCCATCTTTTGAATCCCAATTTGTTAACACATATACCTTTTAATAAGCTTCTAAATTGCTATCTAAAAATATTTTATATTTGGTATCGTCTGTATCTGTGTTGCTGAGTAAAACATTAACAGTGCCATATATATGTATATATAATTGAAATAAACTCATATTCATGATTGAAAAATGTTTAATACAAATTGGTTTCAACTAGATACTTGGTTAACAGTTGCAATCTAGGCAACGTTTACTGAAAAATTATATTGACTATGTTTTATGTTCTATATAAGTAAATTATGCAATGAGTAACATAAAATTTGGCTGATCTACTGAAATTGTAAACCTAAACAGATATGCACTATGTGAACGTCCGTATGAAGATACCGATTTTTATTTGACATTCTGTAGCCATGTTTCATATATTTAAATAGAACATAGGATTAGATGTTCACACAGTAGCATACTTGTTTTCTTACTGTATTTTTGCAGCATATATTAGGATAGAATTTACTATTGAAGGGTTTTTTCCCCCTCCAAAAACATTAATGTTATGAAAAACTCTTGACAGTGCTTCATATTATGAATTATGTTGTAAGCTATTCAGTATCTACAGGAAACATACTACCCTATTAGAAAGACTTCAAAGTGGTATTTATCACAGAGGGAATCCCAAAGCTTATCTCTGGAAGTTTCCCCGTTAACTTTGCAACTGAAAAACATGGAGTTGTATCTAATAGACTAATTCAATTTACCACAAAATAGATCCTGGTCCCCCTCTTACCTTGCTGAATAGCTTTATTTGGGGATTGAATTGGTTCTTTTTATTTATTTAGTCCATTGATATAATTGGTCATCTCACTTTACAAACAGCTTACATTAAAACAAACAAAACCACAAACTATATAATATCACTTAGCAATCAGACATGATTTAAGTTATCATCATTACAACCAGGAGATAGGCTTTAACCTATGCCCAGAAGTCTAGGCTCAGGAGCAAATCCAAGTTTTCAAGGCCTGACAAAAAGCCAACAGTTAGGGGCTTTTTGTCTATCTTAGGGGGAATGATGTTCCAAAGGGCAGGTGCCACAGCCGAAAAGGTTGTCCTTCTGGGGTCCACATAGCTGACAATATTTTGAGCCAACAGATTGTTCAGAAGGAAACAGTGGAAACAATTGGGAAGAAATGGTCTCATAAGTAACCCTAAGTCCTTAGGCATGAAGAGCTTTAAAGGTGATAACCAGAATTGCAAGAGCACATTGGAAGCTGATGCAGCTTACAGAGCAATGGTATCACATGTGCCAAGTAACTGATACCAGTAGCTAGCTGCCTGTGATGTTGCATTTTGCACCAGTTGAATCTTCCAAATATTCTTCAAAGGCAGTCCCAAATTAAACAAATTGTAGTAGTCCAATCTGGATATAAAAATAGCATGAGTGACCATGGGCAGCCACATCTCTGGTGCAGGAATGTGTGCAACTAATAACGACCTTTAAGCTGTGCAAAGGCCCTGTTAACCATGGCTGACTCCTCTTCAAGCAGGAACTGTGAGTCCAGGAGAACCCCCCCCCTTTGGCACAGAACCAAAGATGGAAGGAGATCCAACTAGTAGATCCAAAATATCAGAGCTATTCAGTCTTACTTGAATTGAGCTGAAGGTTGTTGTGTCCCATCCAGACCACCACATCATCCAGGCCCTGAAACAGAGCTTCCATGGCATTACCTAGTCATCCTCGGATAGAGATATAAAGCTCATCCGAAACTGTCAGGTGACCTCATCCAGTTTCATAGATGTTAAACAAGAGAAGAGATGGTATATGAACCCTGAGGTGTTCCACAAAGGAGAGATCATCACCACTGGATTTTTTCCTCCTACCAATACCAACTGAGACTGACCCTGGAGGAAGGGAGAGAACCAATATCTTCCATCTCCTCTGAACTACCAGCATAACCACTAGGAGTGGGTTTCTACCGGTTCTGTCCACTTCTGTAGAACCAGTTGCTCCGAAGAGCAGCAGACATAGAACCAGTTCTATGTCTGCTGCTGTTGTAGCCCACTCCCCCATCTGGGCTCTTACCTGTCCTTTATTTCCTGCTTTTTCAACTGCAGCTGCTTTGCGCGACACAGCTGCAGTTGAAAAAGCAAGAAAAAAGGTCTTTTCCAACTGCTGCGCACTTGGACGCAGTGCTGCTCAGCTGTCCGGGCAACTCAGCAGGTTGTAAATTGCACTCGCGCAACTTGCGCATGTGCGTGATGCTAATAGAACCGGTAGATATACCAGTCAGATCCCATCCCTGATAACCACTTTCTCTACAACCTTCCCTAGAAAGTGAACTATGAAAACTAGACAAAAATTATTCAGAATGGTAGGGTTTAATGATACACCCTACCTTTTAATATAATTTTTGAAAGTTTTAATACAAATAGACTAAGAAAAAGAAGAAATAAAGAAAGCTAACATACAAAAAGAAAAAACACAAAAGTGTGAAAAAAATATAAAATAGTGATTTTCTATTTTCTTTAACGCAGTTATAAGTATAATTGTAGATTTCCCTCTTTTCTAA
Source organism: Toxicocalamus goodenoughensis (assembly GCA_032468175.1). Classification (NCBI taxonomy): domain Eukaryota; kingdom Metazoa; phylum Chordata; class Lepidosauria; order Squamata; family Elapidae; genus Toxicocalamus; species Toxicocalamus goodenoughensis. Next base: position 325,544 of record JANHFN010001474.1, read on the forward strand.
GCTTACATCGTGCCTCTCTTCTTTCTATAATCTATTCTTGTGGTCAAAAACATAGATAACACAAAAGTCCATAAGGGATTTTCAATCTGCAATAAAGATAGGTATTATCTTTTCTCTAATCAAACAGATCAAATTGGCCATCTCAACAAGTTTTTATCATCTTCGCCAACCACTCCTCAACTGTAGGTATTGACAGATCTTTCCATCTTTGTGTATACAATAAGCTTGCTGCGGTTGGGTCTAGTGATGGCCCCTTGAGACAGCAGAACTATCCACCTCCCTCAAAGAGAAATTAACTACTGCCAGAACCCAACCACATGTCCCCTCTCTGGAGGTTGTAACCAACCAAGAGGAACATGGATCTAACACAGAAGTGCTGCATAATAATCCCAAGGACAGTGTCCATTTCCTCAGGCCTAATGTCAGCTCCTACGGGAGGTTGCTGAAACTGGTTTAATAAAACACTTTATTCACAGTCCTGGTGTAGCAACATGTGTTTATTTTGGCTTCCTCCAACAGCAGCAACAAACGGTAAGTCCGAGCAAAGCCAGCGCTGAGAGTGTCTGCCTCTCAGCGCTTTTATATTCCCTTTCCATCCCCAATCATTAGCTAACACCTGCCCCTGATAACTGCCCAACATCCGTCATCCACCCGCATTCTACCTATGGTGCAAAAGCCCCCAGATAACATCTCTTCTTTACCCCGGGTCTCTTTCTACCCCAATCCCCCATATGACACACCGACCAGCCAATACTATATTTTGAAATGTTTCCCGGCTGGGCGCGTTGAAAAAGAGAGAGAAGCGTTTTGCTGAGAGAGTTGCAAAATGCCGAACAGTTGACAAGGCAACCCTGTAGTCGGTCATGCCGAACAGATGATCCATTAGTCTCCTGACCGGTGGCTACGATAATGTATCAAGCTTCATTTCGTCGGTAGCGTTGGTTACACCCGACAGGGGGGAAAGAGGTTGCGTTTGGTGTGGTCAGCTGTCATCAACCCAGGGTCGTCAGGAAGGATCACTCACCCCAATCTGGAGAATGTGACTGTGTTGGGCTTCATTTTGGCAGCAGTGTTGTTGAAGCCCGACACCTAATGAACTCAAATTTGCTTCAGATATTCAAGCTGGACCCAACCGCAATAATTTCCACATTACTTGATGAAGGACAAGAGGCTACCTTAGAGTAGACTCTTAACATTAATATAAAGAGAAGTACCTTTGGTTAAAATATGCAAGCTTATATTGGATTGGTTGAGCCACTGTGTTGTATGAAAAAAATAATGTCTGAATTTAAAAGTCCCCTTCACCCAAAAAGAATCAGACTATTAACATAATTAAGATGATTTAGCTATTTTAAGGATTCAGATTAAAATTAATGGTTATAGCAAAGGGCTTTTCCTTGTGCTCTGACTTTCTGTTTAAGTTGAAAGAACATCAATAAATATTCTATTCATCGTATGATTCATGGTCCTACGTTGATGAATAACACCTATAATAATAAATACCGTCATGGTCTTAGGCTTATACAGAAAATTAAAGAGATATAAAATATAAATTACTATGAGAGTGTGTTTATGGCTTTGATAAAATACTATGGCATGCTCATTTTTCTTAAAATACTCTGTAAAATTTTCTAAACAACTAATATAAGTTCAAACTTATGGTTGAGAAATGATTTTTTACCAAGGTAATTGCTTTCATGTTTTGATAAAGGTTTTGTTGTTATGAATCACTTATAATTGTAGAGTTGGTGGTATCCTTCACTGCATAGAACTTAAGTATTTTATGACAATGTTTTAATGGTTTTCCTTTTTTTTCTGTCCTGCAGGAGAGGAATAGAAACAAACAATAACCATATGGAGATGATCCTGCTAGAATTACAACACTAATGATGTAGACTCTGGAAATGCCTAATATGTCTAAGAAGACGTTATTAAAGCTTTGTTCCTGCTTAAGGTGACATCTTTGAACACTTTAACACAAATGACTCTTCTTGTAATGGTTCTCATCAGTGCATCTGCCCTTATACTCTCTCACCAAACACACTTGAGAACTGTAACTTCGTCAAGCACTTTCTGTCCTGAAGCTTTTACCAGTATCTGCTGTCTTTTGTAATTATGCATCCTAGCTAAGGCACAGGAGATGGAACGAATGCAAGGATTCATTAACTCTTTGAATTTGTTAAATACTAACAATTAACCATCATAAGTGGTTCAATGATGTGAGATTCACATTGCTTCAATTTATTTTTCTTTGATGTAGTTTTTTTAATTGTCAGTTTTTTTTAGCTATTCAGCAGAATTTAAAGCAAAATCATGCCATATTTAGTCCTGGAGTAAAATTCAAGTCTAAATGTTCATGTGAAAATTATTGTAGTAAACTTTTAATATGGCAAAGCAACTTTGAGCTACAGTTTAGCCAAAAGAATTATAACATGAAATTATATTAGAATGTCATTTCCCTTGTTTCAAACTGTTTGGTGTAGAGAATATTAATATATGCAGCTTGGTGGGCCGCACCAGTTAATGCACATTTCTTCTTCTCCCCCCCCCCCCCCCAAATAACATATATACCAGAAGAAGTGTGTTTGTCTGAGGAACTGTTTGTTTGCTACACTCAATCTCAATTTTGAGTACATGTACCTCAGTCTAAATCAGACTTTTTATGACCTTTATAACAACACTTAAAATCTTTAATTCCTATTTCTGGGTGTTTGCAAGCCTGAAAAGATTACTATCATGAAAGTGAAAAATTATTCCTCTTAAGTGATTCACTAGTTAAATAAACATTATTCTTGTTTTAGCAAGCATATATTCAGTTTCTCAGATTTTGTTTGTTCCCAATTCTGAATATAATAGTCTGCTATTTTTTCAGTTCAAAATACTTTGGGAAATAAAACGTTTATTCATGGTTTCAGTTTGTATGCTCTCATGGCTGTGTTTACATGTTACTTATTAGTACTATATAATAAAAGCCTAGGAATCATAATCACCTGAATATTTTCTATGCTACTTTTTAAAATTTATTTTAAAAGTTTACTTGTGCATCAATGTGAATAGTTCTGTTTGAAAACACAATAGCTACCGTATATTTTCATAAAAACAGCTGCAAGTATGGCATCGAGCTGTGTTGTGTTTTTAGAAGAGTAGAAGTCGAAACAGGTATAGAGGGAAACATCTATAAAAATCTATTTAAAAATCTATTTGTATATTATGACTGTAAATCATAAATGTTTACATCATCTTTGGAACTCTTCATTAGTTTTAAAACATGCTGTAGTTAGAATTATATTAGAATATTATTTTTGTTCCACACACACATATATAAGTTGGGTAGATTAAAAAGGCTTTATTTTTGCCTTTTATGTTTGTATAAGTAGTTCTCAGCTTACAACCATTTATTTAGCAACTGTCTGATGTTAAAACAGCAGTGAAAAAAGTGACTTACAACCAGTCCTCATACTTACAGCCATTGCAACATCCCCACAGTAACATGACCAAAATCCAGGCATTGGCAACTGCCAGCAGGTATTTTATAACAGTTGCAGTTTCCTGAGGTCGTCATTTGCAACCTCCGACCAGCCTCCGACAGCAAAGTCAATGGGAAACAAGAGATTAATGACCGATCACTGCATGATTTACTTAACTGCAGTGATTTGCTTAACAACCATGGCCAAAGATCATAAAATCATTTGCAACTCACTTAACAGTTTTCTTGTTCAGCAATAGAAATTATAGTCATAGGTTGCAGACTATTTGTACATATTAAATGTATCATCTGAGTCAATAGCTTTACTAGATTTAGAAGAACCTTATGTAAGAAAGGGAAAGAGAAATCATGTCATTCCAACTGGTTCCTCTGCTTAGTGCTGCCAAAGTTTCTACTGAATTGAGCTTGCCTTAGCAGAAGAAATAAAATAAAAAATCACCTGGGATGGCATATATTGGATGGTATATTACATGGGTGAATCTAAAGCTTATTCCAGTGTGCCCCTGACATCACAGTTCCTCTGTCACAATCCAAATGGATCCATTCTGAAGAAAACTTCCACCACAACTTCATAGATGAGAACTGCAATATTTTATTGCTCCTAGGATATCTTCCCATGGGATTGTATCTACATGCATGGATTTATAGTAGTTTGAATTCTATGGGACTTCCTTCTAATAAAATATATTTAGGAAATTTAGTTGTTAGATATATATTTCCAAATTTAATTTGAAATAAGTTACATACTCTTTAAATTGCATGAATATATTTTAGATGCATACTGAGGTCTAGTCCAGTGATTCCCAACCTTTTTGGCACCAGGACCTGGTTTTGTGGAAGACAGTTTTTCCACAGATCTGGAGGAAGGGGGAGAGAAGGAGGAGTGTACAATCTAGATTCCATGAATGTGCAGTTTCACTTCCGGTGTGTGGCCTGGTTCTGAACAGGCCGGGACCGATACTGGTCCATGGCCTGGGAGTTGGGGACGTCTGGTCTAGTTTACAAACTACATTTAATCATAGTATAAATTAATTGGTGAACTCAGCCAGTCTAATTGTACCCATCCCTACTTTATCTTTACATTATGAAGTCTACATTTTTCATTGAACCATGGTTAAAGTTTATTATATGAACAGAGATAATGCTTGCTGCTTGAGTTAGAAAAAACAATGCTTCTGTATTTCTTTTGATATTACTACAAATGGCTTTTTCCTCATTTTAATAACATTGCAGAATGTGCTGATAGAATCTTGGAAAATCACACTTTGTTTTGCAGTTAACATAGTGACTTTAGAAGACTTACAGTAATATGAAATGAGCTATCCTAAGCTACGGTGTACAATGTGAATATAGTAACTGTTCTGAATTATGTAAATTACTGTAAAATTATCCAATATTCTCAACTAAGGGTGTATCAAACAATGAGTGCCTGAAATGGATTGTTCTAATCATTTAAATATTTTTTCTATTCTGGGTTCAGAATACCCCTGTTTTCAGCTTGGAAGTTGGAACAATTTGTTTCAAATTAAAATCAACTTTGGAATTTGAAGCATTAACATTCCACTGTTATTCACTATTTCATTAGTTGAATATTGGTGTGATTTTGATAAATTTGAAATCAAGTTTCTTAGCTTTATGTAGCAGGACATACAGACCTGAGAAGAGTTTAGATTTTTATTCTTAGAATATGTGTACTGGGTGTGAATTTTAACAAAATCATATACTATAATCACATAGTAAAATCTTCTACCCTTATGCTTAAGACTTAAATTAACCTTTTATAATTAAGGGAGAAATTGCAGAAATTTTTAATGCTGAACTGCATTAGAAAACATGAACACCTCCCTCCCTTACTAAAACAAAATAAACATGTATTTACCAGCAGATGGCAGTAGAGTAGGGCTTTCGAATTATGTTAACAATAAGGCTGAAATATATATTCAGCATCAGGTAAGCCATTTTGCTGCCACATGTTGTCAAAATTAGCAGTATCTGCAAGACAAAGAAGAAAGCTCCCAACAATTTTTTGAACATCATGGCATTTAAAAGAATTAAATATTTACTGTGGAAGAAATGACACAACTCATATGATGATAGTTAGGCACACACTGTTTCTGAAGAAATCCAAACAGATTTCATAAGCTTCAGAGTTAATTGACCTAGCCAAGTTGTTATTCACTGCCCTTCTTCTGTTTGCTCTTGATACGCCTGTCCATGGATTTGCCCAACTCCCTTTAAAGCTGCCTTTATCTTATCAAATATCTCAACAATATAAAACTGTCTCGTATCCAACATATTTATCCATCATATAAAACTTGGCATCTTGCTATGAGTTGTTGGCTGGATTCTTGGAGAGCAACATAGTCAATTTCTTCATGAGTTTACTGTTCTAGTGGTTAAATTGGGAGATATGCTCAAGACTATCTGGTCAGGTTTCTTTGGATGAGTTTCTTATTTTAAGGACTAATGATGTACATGTAGCTTGGCGAGTTCAGCCAACCACGTGTACTTTCCCCTTGCTCTATTCTTTATTACATCTAATTGGAAGGAATTGTTCAACTGAACCAAAGAGTTCTAGATTTCTCTTTACTAAATGGTATGATCCCATTATCATTAAATAAACCTATATTGAGAACAGTGAGTGTGTGCATGTATATGTATGTGTGTGTGAGAGAGAACTTGACCATAAAATCCAAATACTTCTAGTTCAGAGGTCAACATTTGTTTCAGGTTATATGGCATTCAAGGCTCTGACATTAATAGCTTAGAATTTAAAAGATAAAATAAAAGCACTGGCAAAACAGAACAGTATCTGAAAAACAGACCAACAGACTATTCCATCTAGGATGAGGCATAGTAGGTGGAGTGGTTGCTTTAGTGGTTACCTCTCGTACATTGGACTCCCCAGTTTTTTTGACCACTGGCAAAGGCATTTTAATTGTTCTCAGACTTTGCAGGAACTGGCAAAATAACATCTACTACTTTGAATGATTTTAAGTATTTGAGACAGTATATATTACATCCCAGAGTACTAAAGAAATTGAAGAATGTGATTTCAGAATAACTGGTTTCTGAGTATTTCTGGAGTTCATGGAAAATGCAACAAGAGCTAATGTTTTCATTAAAAAAAAAAGAATTGACCTAGGAAACTACTGACTAGTCAGCTTGACATTACTATCTGAGAAAAATCCTAGAAAAATAATAATCAAGAACTGGGTGTGCAAGTCCTTGAAAAGGAACAAAATTACCAGAAGCTAGCATGGATTTGTTAAAAATAGGCAATGCAAGATAAATCTACTTTTGGTGGGACTGTGTGACCAAATTAATAGGTCTGGGGAATATCATACATATTGTACACTTAGACTTCAATAAGACACTTGTAAAATTGATCATAGCCTCCTTCATAAAGTGGTATGTTAGTTTTATGGTTTCACTATAAGATGGATTCCCAACAGGTTCAGTAATCATACCTGATATATACATCTAATGGATATGTGTCTACCTATGGGAATACAATGGAGCACTTTTGTTCATTTCTGTTCAATATTTTAATAAATGATTTTAATATGGGGATAAAATGGATGACACAAAGCGGGGGGTGGGGTGTTGCTGAGATGAAAAGCAGAAGAAGAAAAGAGGAAGAAGAAAGATTCAACAATCAAAATATAAAATAGAACATTGAGCTCTATTTAACCACAATGAGAAGTGAAGATTATGAACTTAGATAAGGGGCAAACAAATGCAATATTGGGTTGCATTAACAAAGATGATAATGTGACATCACTGGAAGCAATATTTTTGCTGTACTCTGCAAAAATTGATCAGACTGTCCCTGGAACAATGTCCAGTACTAGTTGTCACAATATAAGAAGGATACTGACAAGATGGAAAGAGAACAACAAAGGTAATGGCTGTAAAACTGGGTAGGTTCAGACCAAAGAGGAGCAGATTAAGAGAAGACGTGAGACCTGTCTTTAAAAACTTAAAAGGCATTTAAAACTTAAATGCTGTCAGAAGGTATAGATTTGTCTGCATAGAAATAGGTCAAGAATCAATGGTGGAAGCTCTAAAGAGGGAAAACCAAACTTGAAATAGTGGGATTTCCTAATCCTGAGAGCTATTAACAAAACACCCAGCTACTTTTAACTGCATACTTCATTGTGGGTTGAAACCAAGGTTGAATGTCTGCAATGGTATCAGGATGTCTTCCTAGGATAAAGGATTGGACTAGAAGAACTCCAAGTTTCCTTCCAGCTCTTTGATTCTATTATTCAGTTATCCTATTGTCATTTGTAGTGGGGACATCTTTGGCTAATAACATGGGCTATCCTATTAATAAAAAGCTATTTGATGCAGTACACAACCCACACCATCTCCAATCCATGGCTATCCAATCTCAAAAATAGCTTCTGCAAAAGATTTTCCTGCACCTTCTCCTATGATTAAGTCCATTCTACAACCAAATACTTGCTCTTATCCTAATATTTATCTAATATAGGCTTTCTTAGACATTCAATCCCCTTGGAGGAAAACAAACCAGGTCAGCTTATCTTCTGACTAAGTTTTTCTTATCATGCTTAGGTTGACTTTAACAATCTACTACAGCATAAGTAAATAGTGCTTAATTTGTGTCTCATCTCCCAGAAAAATTATACTCCCACACAAAAAAACAGCGCTTGCCATAAGCACAAAACTTTGATTCCTAGAATACTCCAAACCCTTAGATCTCAAAAGTATTGTTCAGTGTACCAGAGCCCTATAGCTTTAGATTTTATTAGAGAACAATGTAGCTTTGGGAATTATTCTTTTCTACAATACAGCAATTATTGCACTAGCTAGATTGTCCTTTAGATAACTTAGAACAGGGGTCGACCAACCTTTTGGATGTCAGGGACCACCAAATTCATAATTTAAATCCTGTGGACCAGAGGCCCTGGGAAAATCCCAAAAAAAGTCTGCAGGAAAATTCCCCATCCCATTTTCCTACCAATCGATCATTCTTTATTTGAGATCGCAGGATACCGTCTCCAGCTCTCATCTCAGGAGGGGAGAGAGAGACTTTTGGCTTCATGCAAGGAAAGCAGCAGAAGCCCACTAAACTCTGCCAGAAATGAGTCTTTGTGAGACTTGTCACACTGGCGCAGCCTCTTGGAGCAGGATGCCTTGCAGGTTCCCGAAGTCTCATTTCTGGCAGAGTTTGGGGGAGAGAAAGAAAGACTTTGGCTGCTTTCCTTGCATTCAGCCAAAAGCAGAAGAAGAAAGAAGCGGAAAGAAGCAGCCTGGTGGCCTGACCAGGCACATGGGGCAAGTTGGGCAAGTTACCGTTCGCAATGCAAGTGATGCAAGACGTGTGCTCCCACGGGCATGTGGGTGGTACAGCCTTATGTTCCCGCATAGCCTGAATTAATTGTTTTGGGGGTGACATTTCTCTGCAGACAATCAAAATTTTCTTGCAGACCACCAGTGGTCCCCAGCCCACTGGTTGGCAACCATTAACTTAGAAACTTTCCTGTCGTTTTAGGCCACTCTGCTATATGATGGGAAAGAATCTCATGATTTCTGATGTCTTATGCAACAAGACTTGAGTTGAATTATTTTGAAGATCACTTCCTCTCCTTCTCCTTCCCCCCCTCCTGCTGCTGCTGCTGCCCTTGTGGTTTTTAAAGTTTTTTAAGTAATGTAAACAACTGAAACAATGAGTACATACCAGAACAGTATAAAAAACTCAGGAAACAAATCTTAGCACCTGAACAAAGACCTTTACATTATTAAAGTAATGTCACCTATATTTGTCCAGGGAGAACAGACTACAGATTTATGCAAGTATTTAATAGTGGCTTGCCAAGAATGTCGGCAAGCTTTTCAAAAGGAATCTTCTTTTGTGTCTTTTGATATTTAAAGAGCTGTAATTACAATGGCATAGCTTTGAATTTTCCTCTTCTTCTTCCCTATAATATTCTTCCTCTTTTCCATCCTTTTCCC
>JANHFN010001474.1:367021-385617 GCA_032468175.1 Toxicocalamus goodenoughensis
TGTCAACTGCCTGTCAATTGCTATTTAGGAACATGAAAATGCCGAACCAAAATAGAAAATATATGTGCTTTCAAAAATATTGAAAGGCAGATATTGGCAACTCTAGGCAAGATAATTAATTCCAGTGCCACCAACAACTCCACTATTGCCAATTTTCCTGATTTAACTGTTAGGGATAGTTTTCTTTCTTCTTTTTTTTTTTAAGAAAAAGAAATGTTTCCTAAATTGATATGAGTCTGTACTGATTGGGCAGTCTATAAGTTGAATGAGTTGATTGAACAAATGAATGAGATTTGATCTCCTCTGAACAAATCTGAAACTTTGGGCACATTTTCCTAAAAAAAAAAAGAAAGAAAGATAACGGTGAAAAATTTGGCAGGAAAGCTATGTCTTCCCATATTTCCTATACCTCTGAAGATGTACGTTGTTCCTGTTTTGAGTTTTGTTGTTTTTTTCGTACGTTTTTCATTGCGACATCCTTTTAAACTGGTAGAAAGGAAATTCTGAAAACAGAGTCTGCACCACAGGTATCTTAACGCTTTTCATCCCAGTTTCTAACCGATGGTTTCTCCTTCTTTTTCTTTTTCTCCCTTCTCTCTCGTAGATTTCGACTTCAGCGTCCCGGGTTCCATGAAACTCCACAATCTCATTTCGAAACTGAAGAAGTGGATCAAAATCCTGGAGGCCAAAACCAAGCAGCTGCCCAAATTTTTTCTCATCGAGGAAAAATGCCGTTTTCTTAGCAACTTCTCTGCCCAGACTGCAGAAGTGGAAATTCCTGGGGAGTTCCTGATGCCCAAACCGACGCACTACTACATCAAAATTGCCCGGTAAGAGAAGGCTGCTAAACTTGTACTGTTACAACTAAGTGTCAGAGCTAGTGTTTAGAGCAAGATACTTTTGATAGTATAGGATACCGCTAAAAGAGGATATTTGTAGCTCAGGATTGGTCCTTGGTGCTCTCTGAGCTTCATTGTTTCCCGGCAGATGTTTCATGACCCAACTAGGGAGTGTTATCAGTGTCAGGTGGAGGAGGAGGAAGAGGAGGTGAGGTGAGAAGGACTGGAAAGTGCTTGGTGCTCTCTGAGCTGGGTTTTCTTACAGCCATTTCATTACCCAACTATATAACATTGTCAGTATTAGAAGGGAGTGGAGTTTGGAGAGAGGAGGACGATTGAGGGGACCTTGGCGCTCTCTTGAGCTTGATGCTTTCCTTGCAGACATTGAATTACCCAACTAGGTAACATCCGTGCGGGAAGGGGTTTGTCTTTAAACAGAGAGCAGACCCCCACTTCCTTCTAGCAGTGATGACATGCTAAATAAGAGCACGAAACGGTCACAAGTGCAGTTTTTTTCAGTGCCATCGGAACTTCAAATGCTCACTAAACCAATGGTTGTAAATCAAGGACCACCTAGCATCTAGACCAGTTTTTTCCAACCTGGTCCAAGCTTAAAAGCAGGCTGGGGCTCATGGAGCCTGTAGTCCAGCCTTCCTTGAGGATGCTATCATTCAAGAAGGCTGGGGCTCAGGAAATTACATCCAACCCAAAGGTTGTGTTGTTTCTGGCTCTCCTTCGAGATGAGAGCCAGATATATATATATCTGGCTCTCATCTCGAAGGAGAGAAACGAAGCTTTAAAATCTGGAAACTCAGCTTTTTTCTTTCTTTCTTTCTTTCTTTCTTTCTTTCTTTCTTTCTTTCTTTCTTTCTTTCTTTCTTTCTCTCTCTTTCTTTCTTTCCCTTCCTTCCATCCCCCCTCTTTCTTTGTCCATCCCTTTTCTTCCTTCCTCTTACTTTCTCTCTCCCCTTTTCTTTCTTTTTCTCTCTCTCTCTTTCCCTCTCTCTCTTTCTGTCTTTTTCTTTCTGTCCCTCCCTTCCATCACCCTCTTTCTTTGTCTATCACCTTTCTTCCTTTCACTTCTTTTTTCTCTCCTTTTTCCTTCTTTACTTTCTTGTCTGCTCCTTATCTCTTTCTCTCTCTCTTTCTCTGTCTTTCTCTCTTTCCCTTTCTCTCTTTCCCCCTCTCTCTATCCCTTCCATAACCTATCTACCTATTTTCTGCCCAGGCAGGCCTGGCCTAATCTGTCAAAGGCCTGGGATAATCCTGCATGCCACCCACTCTCCCTTCACCAGTCACACATGTCAAACCATTTCCCCTTTCAGAGGCCCCGGCCTTTAATCTCCCCATTTCCTCCCCCATGACTGCCTCATTCGTCATCCCACAGCCACAACTTTACCTTCTTCCTGTGGCTGATTGCCAGGGAAGGCAAGCCAGGGCTGAGCCATTATTGTTACTGGGCTCTCGACCAGCCCACATCGCCCTTGTCACAAGTGCCTGCAGCTGCCACATGTTTTTTTTGGTGTGGCTGGACTTCAGCTGCACAAAAAAAAGGCATGGCATCTGGAGTCTTCTTGCAGTGAAAATTACTGACCTCCAGCTTTGCTTGCTCTGCACCTCCAACGCACCACCGCAGCCACATTCTAGGCACCGGCCATGCAGGTCCACCCAATTGAGCCCTCTGAGGGACTTGCCCAAGCAAGTCTGAGCTGAGTGGTGCAGCAGTCAATGGGGTGAACCTGCATGGCCAGCGCTTAGAACACAGTGGTGGTGGCACGTTGGAGAAGCAGACCAAAGCCAGAGGTTGGTAATTTTCACTGCAAGGAGACTCCAGATGCTGTGTCTTTTGCCACTTCTTTGCTGGCTGGAACTGAGCCAGGAGCGGCTGGAAGATTCTCCTGTCAGTAAAGAGATGGCTGTTGGAGGCTTCTTGGTGGAGGGATGGGGGACATGGCGAGACTCTGCCGGGAGTCAGAAAGCAGCTCCTGCACCCTGCCTGTCCCTTTTTTGTCCCTCCCTCTGCACTGAGGTACCTTAAAGGGACAGGCTAGGGCAGCTGCCTTCCAGCAGTGGCAGAGCGAAGTGAAGGAGGCAGAAAAGTTCACCCAAGTTTTCTCCTTCTTCTTAGGCATACACAGAGCAATGCATCTCATGGTGCCACAGGGACATGCCTATGTGCCATCTCCTTGTGTATGGTCATGGCCTCACATGTGCACATGTGAGGTCCTGGGCCCTTCTGCTAGGACATGACATTTGAGCTACTGGTTCGGTTCCAGCTGGCAAAAAAGCAGCAGCTGGAACTCGCCAACCTGTTCTTTGCACCAGGGCGCATCCCATTGCCTGCTGTGCCAGAGTGCAACAGGCAATGGGATGCACATGTACGGCCAGTGCAAAGAACAGAGCAGCGATGGCGGTGGGACTGAAGTTCTTTTTTGGCGAGTTCGAAAAGTGGAGGCCAGTAGTTTTTGATGCAAGAAGCCTCCAGCCAGCCGGCTCAGTTCTGGCTGGTAAAGAGGCATCAGCCTGGAAGGGTTCTTGCACTGAAAAAAGAAGCAGTGATTGCAGGCATCTCATGACAAGTGGGGTGAGATGCGAGCTGGTGGGGAGCCCAGTGGCTCTCAACCCTGGCTTGCCTTCCCTGGCAGGCAAAGGGGTGATGTGGGCCTGGGCAGCATAGCATTGTGCTTCCTGGTTGCCCACCGCTCCTAGCAGGCAAGGTCCAGCAGTTGCATAGAATCCAGCTGGTACCCAAGCAGTGACAGGTCAACCCTAGATCACCTTCCTCTTGGCCACCAGCAAGCCTGGCAAGTAGGGTGGGGTGGGGTGGGGTGGGGTAAGCTTTCTAGGACTTGAATGCTTAGGGCAATGATGGCCCTAAGGGCAATGATGGTGGTGGTGGCCGAGGCCAGCCTGGGAGTCAGGACTCATCTGGGGCTTGTGGTGGCAATGGCGGCAAGGGCAATGGCAGTGGCAGCCTAGGCCAACCAAGAGTCAGCCGGGGCTTGTGGCAGCAAGGGTGAGGGTGGCATCGGTGTGGCAGTGGTGGCCTAGGCTGGCCCAGGAGTCAGGACTCAACTGAGGCTGGTGCAGCAGTAGCACGTAGGTGGCCAGGGCTTTCATAGCCTCAGTCACCTAGGTAGATCGGATGGTGGAAAGCAGGCAGCAATGGCTGCTGCTGCTGGAAGCGATGGTGGCAGGCAGGAAAATGTGGGAAGTGATATAGCACACATGTGCTATAAGGACTGACTGGGCAGGGAATGCAGGAGTGGGTGGAGAGGGGCGGGACTAGCTAGGGCTCCATTTTACCAGTTCTCCAAACTACTGGGAATCGTAACAACCAGTTCTACTGAACCAGTGTGAACTGATAGAATCCACCCCTGGGCAGCCCCATGTTTAGGACATTACAGCAATATAATAAGAGTTGACAAGAGTTTGAGTTCTCGAACCATCCTCAATTGATCCTATTCCAGGTAAGAACACAACTAATATTCAGTTTTGCATACAGTTTTGAATGCTGGCTCATTCCAGTTCTAAAGGTAAAGTTAAACATGAAATAATCTAGCATATACCTGTATCAAATCAACTAAAATAACATAGCTTTGAAATAATGGAATCACACATTTGAAACAGCAGAATATTTTAAAATGTGTAATGACTTTTCTACGATATTATTTTTAAGTAGCTCAATACCCATGCTTCGCTACCAAACTATGTGGCTGGGCTTAGTTTTTGTGGAAGAAAATAAGGAGAAAAAAATCTACCTTTGCCTACCAGCATCAATCAGTATTCATCTGGCTAGCATCCTTTCAGTGTGTGAGAGAGTTGAGTTGGAGTTCAGTTTGGAAATTGAAACAGTACTTGCTGTGTGAGCAAGAAGGAGACAGCAAAGAGCCTGGGCGTGGCTTAGCTCAACTGTTCTGTACTAAAACTGCTTGATGCTGTGAAACTAAAATTGAAACTGAAACTCCTCTCCTGCTTGTGTTTTGCATTTGGAACATATTTCTTTTCAGGTGGGGAGGGGGAGTAGAACTCCTTAGTATCAGAGTGTGTTAATAATAATATACTTCTGGTTTGGGTCTCTTCAGCAACAGACCGAAATATGCGATCTTGCACGCTTTCGATCTGTACTCGCCGCTGGAGTGCCCTGATCCTTTGGATTCAGGGCTGAAGCCACCCCGTAGAGGTGGTGAACAGGGGGGACATTGCTAGCTGAGTGGAGGGGAGCCGCATCCGTCCTCCTTGGCTGGTCTAAATTCCCTTCCATGAAGGCGGTTGCAGCGGTAGTCAGAAATGGCCACCTCAAAGAAGAACCCGACTGGATAAGATTGTGCAGGAGGAAGACAACGAGGAAAGCAGGACAGACCGGGCTAAACAACAGAGAACATCTAAGCAAGGTACCCTGAATCTAAAAGTAGCTAGAGGGATACTTCTGAAAGAAGATCTTTAAGTGGTGAAGGACAGAGAAAAGGATGTTAAAAATTCTTTCTTTTACCTTTATATTGACAATTACAAATGGTATGGAAAGAAATTTATATTAATCTATTTTGACACTAATAGGCAATCTTAAGCTGAAATCTAAGTGTCAAAAGGAGAATAAAAAAATTTTCTTGGCCATTTTAAAGCCCTAAAAAGGAGAAGAGTGGAAGCAAAAGGGTGGGACTTGGAATAGTGGAAAAATGGAGTGCCACCACATGAGTGGTATTTTGCTTTTATATAGAGAGAGATTATTTGGGCCATCTTTTCCTGTTGAGTTTTTATTGTTCTTTCCGGCTGCTGTTTCAAATACTGAACATTAGGGTACAACATAGCCCTCACCAATCTCCAGCTCTTCAATTATGATCATTTCTCATAATCCCAGCAGGTACAGTTAATCATTACATTATAGTCCCTGAATTTAGAGTTTTTCAGGTTGGGAAAAGATGATGATGTACATCCAATATTTGAGAAATATCCCAGAATGCCATATGACTAGATTAATCATTAATAGAGCCATTTGCAATAATTATGAAAATAAAGATGCTTTAAAAATACAGGTACTCCTCAACTTATGACCACAATTGAGCCCAAAATTTATGTTGCTAAGTGAGACAATTGTAAAGTGAATTTTGCACCATTTTATGACTTTTCTTGCCATAGCTATTAAGTGAATCACTGCAGTTGTTAAGTTAGTTACATGGTTATTAATCTGCCTTCCCCATTGGCTTTGCTTGTCAGAAGGTTGCAAAAGGTGCTCATGTGACCTCAAGACACTGCAACCATCAGTCAGTTGCCAGATATCTGGATTTTGGATCATATGACCTTGGGGATGCTATAACAGTTGTAAGTGTGAAAAATGATCATAAGTCACTTTTTTCAGTGCTGTTGTAACTTTGAATGGTCACTAAATAAATTGTTTTAAATTGAGGACTACCTGTATTGCATACTTTATTCAATCACTGAAAGAAAGATTGAACCCTTTAAGAGTTTAATTTGATTATTTTACTCAAACATCAGTATATAATTGAAGACGGAATCTTAAAGTGAGCCTTTAAGAACTGGATAAAACAGTGGGACTAGGATACATCTTAACAATAAAAATGATTCTATTACAGTGACTTAATCTTCCATGCTTATTTATATAATGCCAATACACTCATTTGTTTCACATTCAAAACTCTTGGCAGAAAAGCCAAGAATGATTTTATATTTGAACTTATGTAATTATAATTAGAGTTTTTTTTCTTCCCCAAAAGTGAAAAGAAAACACAGTCGATGTCTAATTCTGAATGTAGGTAGCCTTGTTCTATATGAAACAACTAAATCAGGACAAAAGCCAACAAACATCTAACTAGCACTTGAAAGCATGTAATCAATGTCATTTTTCCCAGTTTTTTTTAATCTCCTGGAAGAAATAGTTTTAGAAAAACAAAATAATTCCATAAGATCAAGCAACGTTACATTTCCTGAATTATACAGGCTAAACACCTATAGAAATACACAAGGAAGCTATGAGACAACTTCTGATCTGATTTATATAAAATGAGTATGTTTTTGTGAGCCCAGCTATTTCTACCATAAACAATGAGTTTTCTGCATCTATAAACATTTTGATCCTTAGGGACAATAGATGTAGAGATAGCAGATCAGCACTGCATGCTTATGTCCTTTGCTTGTCTAAAAGATGTGGCATGTTTCCATATATAACATGCTTCCCGTTTAACTAAGAAAAATCCTCAGAACATTCCTTCCTTCTCAATTCAGTCTTCTTCCCCTTCTGAGCTATGAGGTTTGGCTATTTTACCTAGCTCACTAAAATGAAAGTCCTGCATGAATGTGAAGGGTCTTAAGGGTAAGAGCCACTAACAAGTTAATGGTCAACTGGTTTTTAAGTATATATAGAATTTCTTATAGCCGTGTTATTTCCTAAATAATGTTTGTTTTTATTTTTTTATGCAAATACCAGCCTTAAGGGTATTAATTATGCTCCTAATTTTAAAGCTTTTCTTTCTAGATATTTTCCTACTTTATAAAGCTATCCCACAGATTTATGATTTATTATGCTGCACATACCCACCCAATTACATTACATTAAATAAATATGTATTTCAATAATTGTTTCCTAACAAATCATACTAAGAAATTGACTGCAATGATTTTTGAGGCTAAAATTGTGTTCATTGTGATAATTAGTTACTCTGAACCAAAAGCAGGGAGGTGAATCAGGGTGGTGGACAATTAGATGACATTTTTAGTGGCTGAATTGAAACTACTCACGTTATGCAAAACTCTGTGCCTGATCATGTTTATGACTTTTAACAAAAGATATAAACATTTGTAGACACTGTATATTGAATTGTACAGAAGTACAAGGATGATAATCTTTGCTACTCATAAATAAACTGAAAAAATGTGCTTTGAACTGAATCTGATTATGTAGTTAGCATGTATACATTTTTAGTCAACATGTGGAAGAAATCTAAAGATTGTTTCCTGATGTGATTTTTGCTTTACCAACTGAGCCAAAATGTTAATGTCTGACCATTACAGATCTATTTAAATAAAGCTGCATTTAAAACTGGGCCTTGGTGCCTGTCCAATGGTATTGCTATAATATTCTCTTGAATTAAAATTGTGAAGAACAAAAGTAAGTTCATGGACATAAATTTAAAATCCAGAGGAAAACATCCGTCAGACTTTAAGAACAATGTGGCAATAATATTCCCCACAGCACAGTTGTTTTACTATTTCCCTGTATGTAGAAGATAGCAAGTTGTGTAAACCTTGGTCTAGTAGGAATCATCGCAGAGGGTAATTTGGCTTACATATTTTATTATGTTGCATATTACAAATCTAATTTACATTGTGCCTATCTGCCATAATGTGTCTGAGACTTCCATTCATATGATAATGCTAGAAGATCAGGTTGCCAAATGACTTAGGTTTGTGCTTGCTATTTGTGTATGACTGTTTGCTTGATGAAATAGTATGTACTTGTTTATGGCTGGAAAACTATGTTATCTAACTCATTGTTTGCAAAGTATGTTGTAAGACCAACACTTGCCAATTTGGTGCTTCCAGATATGTTGGACTGCAGTGCCCATTGCCAGCTGCCCCAGATTACTGTTGTAGCATTGTATTAGCTCTTCTAGTCAACAAAGCTAAAAGTGAGAAGATTTTCTAACATTATCAGTGTGGAATACATTTCTACTTTGTGGTGCCAAACAGTTTTTTCTAACATTTTATCTTAAAGTTATTTAAGAATCATTTATCTTAAAATCTGATGGAAGTCCAGCTCTGGATTTAAGAATCCGAAGTCATCATTGTTGAAGAGTGACATGTTCCATGTGTGCACACAAGTGTAATTGTTCAGTTTTAAATGGAAAAAAGGAGAAAATAATTTTTGGAAAACATATTTTTCTCTTTAACAAAAGTGCCTTTGAAAAAAGTAAATTTAACAAAATAAACAGATTACACCCTTGTAGGAATGTTGATTATTTATTATTAAGGGAAGTAGATAATTGGTGGATTTTACAAAATAAGAAGATAAGAATAATATGGTGATTGTAGCTATGGAGAGTTCATTGGGGTTAAAGTGTTAAAGTCAGAAAAATAAAACAGAAAAAAAGCTTACTTTTTACTTTCACCCTGATATTTGATAAAGTTTCCCGTTGAGGGTCATAAATATTACAATGGCTACCACAGGAAAACCAGCAAAATAAGCAGAAGTAAGGACACATAAGTCTAAGTGCTATTGTTATCTGGAATAATAGCATTTAAACTTATAATCCACTTTATAGTGCTTTACAGCACTTTCTGCGTGGTTTACAAATATCAGCATATTGCCGCAATAATCTGGGTCCTCATTTTATTGACCTCAGAAAGATGAAAGGCCGAGTTAACCTTGAACTGCCAGGATTGACCAGAGTTAGTCTGCAATACAGCATTCTAACCACTGTGTCACCACAGCTCTTGGCACACAGTTTATAAATAAGAGCATCACACCAGATTTTTTTCAGAAAATGTTTGAGGAATTTGGCAAGACGATGACTGAAACAGTTGCAAATAGTTCTGGTGCTTTTAAAAAGAAAATGGAAAAAGAATTTGCAGAGATAACAAAAGGAAATGAAAGAAGTTAAGAAGATTGAAAAATCTGTAGGACAATTGGCTGAAGGTGTAAAACAAATTAATGACAAAATGAAGTCTTAGAAAGTAAGTCAGTAATAGTTATAAACAAAAAGAAGGAGAAAGATTTAGATAATTTGGCCTTAGTGGAACTGAGAGAAAAAGAATTTTGTTTAAGATTTGGAGCAATTTCAAAGACCTTGAAGAGGTAGAGAAAAGATTGTTAAGTCCCAAAATTTTTGGATTCAGATGAAGATGAAAAAGAGTCAGAGATTCATAAAATTTATAGGAATAATACACAATTTTCAAAATTGAGAATTTTTTCAAGGGAGGTCCTGTGCTTTTTGTAAGAAAGAAAAATAGAGATCAAGTTCTGTAGGAGCAATTTAATACTAGATTGAGAACTGATAATACAGATGTAATTGTGCTTAGAAATTGTAATTAGAATACTGCACTAAAGAAAAGGGTGTTATTTTCTGACAAATTCCAACTGAACAAGATTCCATTTAGATGGCATAAGATGAAAGTATTTCTACTTTTAAACGGCAGAGATTCAGACTAAGTTCTGTGCAGAAATAAAAAAATCTTTCTGTGAAAAGTTAAAGAAAAATTGGAAGAAATGCAAATGGAAATGACAAGGATAGATGTGACTAAATAAATGATACAACAGAAATCACAGGACAATGAATATATCACATTGAGTGCTACGTGTACTGATTTTTCTAAAATCTTTGTGTAACTATGGTTTATAATGTTTAACTTGGAATATAAATATTTTATTTCTTAAAACTTCTATACCGCCCCTCTCCCGGAGGACTCGGGGCGGTGTACAGCGATTAAAAGCATAGAAAATACAAAAATAGGGCAAATGCTCTTCAAAAGAGGGTGGAGATAAAATAAGATATGATTTGTTTACAAGAAATATATATTAGGAAAAAGAGTATAAAATATTTGAGTCCCAAAAATGTGGGTGAATAATTAATTTCAGCAGGAATGAAAAAATTGAAATTTTTGTATATAAATTCTCAACTATATCCAAAGCTTATGTTGACTGATCCAGGGGCTTCCTCTGACCTTAATTAGTTGATTAATACCTTCTAGCTAGCTTCTGCTGCTGTCTATAATTGACAAGGCTTTAATCAGTTACTTTCTGAAGGCTTTCATCTTTCACAGTAATTTTTATTGGTGATGTCAAGTTAAAGTTTGCATCCCTTCCCCATTTGTCCTCTTTTCTAATTATCTGTATCTTCCTTTGCCTGTTATCTCTGAGAACCCTAATTTAGGCCCAATTCAGTGGTTAGAAAAATGATGTTATTGCAACAAATCAAAGACTGCAAAGACTCATTGATTTGGGGCTAATTTGAAAATTCAAAACAAATTTCATGTCTCAACTTCTGAGGACATGCAAATGTATTGAGGGATACAGTACACCTTTTCACTTCTTTTAGACCAAATTAAAATTTGCTCATCATTATGCATTTGTGAAATTTACTTTCTGCTATTAGGTCTTTTATTGTGACACAGTGGCTCAGTGGCTAAGAGCTTGTTGATCAGAAAGGTCGCAGTTTGGCAGTTCAAATCCCTAACACCGTGTAACAGAGTGACTCCCGTTACTTGTCCCAGCTTCTGCCAAACTAGGAGTTTGAAAGCATATAAAAATGCAAGTAGAAAAATAGGGAACACTTTGGTGCGAAGGTAACAGTATTCCTTGTGCCTTCGGCATTTAGTCAGCCGGCCAAATGACCATGGAGATGTCTTCAGACAATGCTGGCTCTTCGGCTTTGTAATGGAGATGAGCAGCGCCCCCTAAATCTGGAAATAACTAGCACTTATGTGTCAGGGGAACCTTTACCTTAATAGTTGTACTCTTGCAATCTTACAAAGTTCTTCAGTTTTAAATATCCAGTTCTTTCCACTTTTCTTACCAAATAAAAATGATTAAAAACAGCCTTGTAGGAATTTAAATATGAATAATATTAAATGTTTACAATCCATTTTATCATATCCTTGCAGTATTTTGTGTTTGAATGAATGTATACCTATAATAATATTTAATGGACTACAATACATTTTATCATATCCTTGCAGTATTTTGTGTTTGAATGAATGTATACCTATAATAAGAGGATAATTGCAAGGTCAATTATCATCCATATTTTCTGCTTTTCATTCCTCTCTGGTTTTCTAGAGTTATTATTATTTCTAGTTTTTCTTCTGGCAATTTGTATTTGTTTGCACAAGCATTAAAACAATTTAGGGGCCATTTCATGCTTATGATATATAGGATGCAGTTGAATACACCAAAATGTATACAAGATCTGGATGAAGACATTGGTGAAATGGTACAAAAAATAATTTTGGTTTCATTTAATTTATACGCCGTCATTATTTTTTATGTATTTAATAAGTTTTTCCTTTTGTAATATTAAAAAGACAATATCATCTTTACACTAATCTTGACTCCAGTAGACCACATAGATGTGTCTGAAGTTTCATTGATAACATATAAATGTGATTTTCCCATTGCCTCTTTATGGGTTTGTTGTTGGTTTTCCAGTTTAGATCTTGGACTTTCTAATAATCTCCATTAGAGTTCTAAATAGACTTGAACTTGTTTAATTTTTCAATGTTAGCCACAATTGCTATTTACTATAATCTGTGGGGATTCTGCAACAGCAGCCTCAAATCTGTATGTAACTCCCAAATTTTGGATCCAGCTCACATATCCTGAACAGCAATTTGAACAACAAAAACAGCACCACATTTTTTAAAATTGTGGCAGTAGTGTGCATGGAGAGTGATGGGCTATACCCAGATCTTTGAGGATTCATGGATGTTGTTCTTCTTTTCCAAGGCTCCATTGAAACTTCTGCCATAATGAATATACTATTAATGTAGTATGATAACTTTTTAAACTTCAATAGAATAAATAATTGTCTTGTTGTAAGATGTTGTAAATCAGAACCCTTTCCTCCTCGGCTGCAACATACACTCTTTTTATCTCCCTTCTCCAGCCCCCACCCAACAATGAATGACATCTGTAATTGTCCCTAAATGTCCATTATTTAATATTCTTTGTTAGTGGTCAAGCTGGGCAGAAGCTGCAAGAAAAGAAGGTTTTAAGTAGCAGGGTGGAATAGCCTCTATTTAATTAACAGGCACCAGAGAAGCTTTATGACTTTAAAACTCTTTGGGGTGACTTACCTGCTAAAAGATATATGAATCAAGTGGAGTATATCCCAGGGGATTTGTTGGGCATTTCCTGAATAATGATGTGGTTGTTTCCTGCCCTTGTAATGGCTGTTGTCCCAGAGCACCTTAGCATCACAGCTACTAATGCTTGTGTTCCCTGAAAGCTACTAAAGTACCAGCAGTTGCTGTAAGTGGCAAGAGTGCCATGTAGCATATCCAGCACAATCTAATGGAGATTAAGAGCCATTAAGAGCTCTTTGCTGCAATACAGTTGCTATTGATCAGGCTAACTCAGTAGTTCTAGCCAATGATCTGTTTACAAATGTTGTCCCTTTTCTGAATTTTACTGGCAGAAAAAAACCTATAAATGTCCACTAAGCCACTTGGACCTTCTGTTTCCTTTTCAGCCACGCTTAACATCTTGTGTTCCTACTGTTTGTAACCATTAATAATTGTTCTTACCCAAGTTTTCCAACTGTGCAAACATATTTCACTCTACATATGCAAAGACATATGTAAAGTGCATGTGTGATATCACATCAGGCCACATCACGCAACTCCATTTTCAGTGAGAAGCTTAGCCCATAGAGAAACTCAGTAGCCATTGGGCATAACAATAATTTCAGGGATGTCATTAATTCTCTGCAGCAAGAAAATTAAAAACATAAAACTAACACTGCTGTTTTGGGCCAATCTTTTGTGATAAATGCCTGCATCTGAGAATTCGCCACCTAGTCATAGGGTGATAGTTCTACTGCATTTAAAAATCAGGTTTATAACAAATGAATGCATTTATATTGGCAAATATTTGAAGAATTGAACCAAAGGGGTTTTGATAGAATTGGACATAAACAGTCTTTCTTCATTAAATCTTGGGTTTTATATGTTTGGATGGTAAAAGAGTTTTTAGGCAAGACGTCCCATTACTAGTGTGTTTTTCATTAGTACCACTTAAAATAAAAAGAAATTCCTTATTTTGCCTTGGATTTAATTGAAGCATGAGAACACTGGAAAGCTGCAGATTATTTCTCAGTCAGTCCCTTCTCAGTTTATATAATTTCTAAAGCAAACTATCCTTCATGAATAAGAACTGTACCAAATAAATAAATAAAATAGAATACATAAAAATTCAGAAAGATTTCTCTATTCAGCATCAGTTTCCATAGAAATGAGTCTTGCTTTGGATGTTATCTCAGTCATCACAAAGGTGTAAACTATAAAAAGGCAGCAGCCTGTGATCAGAACTAGCAACACCTCAGAAAGGAAATAAAAACATTGTCCAGAAGACACACTAGAGTCAGAGGTAAAGAAGAAGGATTATTTCTGGTTACTTATTTATTATTCACAATAGAAGCAAATTAATAAAGAAGTTCATTGTCTTTTATTCAACATTTGACAAAAAAGAAAATGCCTGGGTATATTTTTATATAACAACTCCCTATGCACACACATGCAAATGCCCACAAGCTTACACACATACCCACTTTCATTTAAAATCTGATCTATAATGCAGAAAGCAGATTCTAGGCTTGTTTCATAGATAGCTCCATGGATCATCAGTTCCATAAATAATCTTGCAGAATTTTCTGGTAGCTAGCTAGGTCTACCAACATGAATGTTCTAACTCTTCTACCTATATAGTTAAAAGTAGCAATTTAGGATTTACCACAAAAATTTGAAGGGACAGTGTGCTGACTTTTCTGGGAGTTTCTATGTCTTTTTCAGGGTAAATTGTGCCAGGTAAGCCTAAAGCCAGGGATCCCATACAGGAAGTTCCCAATAATGGATACAGTCCTTTGCTGGACTCTATTCAAAACTGACCTTGCCTCTCACTATTCCTGAATAGCACAAATCCTTAGTAGTCAACAATTGCTGTCAAACTTTTCTTTGGAATTAAGATTGTCTCAAAGGTCCAAGGCCAGACCTGGGGAAGGACACATGCTCAGTAACAAATAGCAAAACAACAGACCAGCAAACCAATCTTTAATCTTCAAAGCCGGTCCGTGGCCTTGGTACACAGTGAGTAGGAATAACAAAGTCCTTTGCAACGCTAGACACTTTATAGTCCAGGGACCACACCCTCATGCTGTCCAGCCACACTCTCCCAGTCACCCAAATCCTTTCTTCCAGCAGCAGCTGCACTTCACCCCTGCTGGAGCCATGTTCTAGCTCCTCACACTGTTGATAGCAACAACATTCCCTCCCGACTGAAGGTCCACCTATCTAAGTGACCAGCTGATTGCCAATGCATCTCGGGCATCTCGGACCTCTCACAGCAAGAGCAACAAGAGCCTTCCCTCCCGACTGGAGGCCTGCTCCACAAGTGATCAGCTGTTGAATGGGCAGCTGGTGAGTGGTGATGCAGCCTCATAGTTGTTCCTATTGCTCTCTTGACTCCTTGGCTAAATGCTGCTGCTTCCCTGGTTAATTATGGACCCTTCCCCCAGGTATGAACCCTGGATCAGGGGTCAACAGGCAGCTCCCTCCTACCAAGACTGCACCTGAAAGACAGGAGACAGAGTCATTAGACAGAGCAATGCAGCCTGTATCCCCCCCTTGGTTTGTGAGGGTAACTCTGGTGGAATTTCCTAAGCAACCATGGGGCCATTAGGTCCTGCTCTACCACCCATTTGGCATCAGTGGAGGGGTATCCTTTCCACTGTTCCAGGTATTATAGTTTGATTCTACGGAGTCAGGAATCTAATATGTGGTCCATTTCATACCGGTCCCCCCCTTCTGGGCCTCGTGGTGAGGGAAAGGACCGGATATTGGAGTCTTCCACAGGTTTTAGGAGATTACTGTGGAACATGGGGTGAACCCTTCCTAGCAAGGATGGGATTTTTAACTCTGGTAACAGGATTGATCACCCGAACAATTTGGAAAGGCCCAGGTATTTTGGACCCAGTTTCTTGCAAGGTACTTTCAACTTGAGGTATTTAAAGTTGAAAGGTACACCTAATTCCCCACCTGGAAGGGTTTGTGGGATGCTTATTTTTTGTCAGCTTGTGTCTTATAGGTCTTGGCTGCTTTCTTTAACACCATTTTCACAGTGCCACATATGTCCCCCCGTCTGTCTCTTGACTTCCTCAGCTCCGTGCTGCCGCTTCCTTGGTTGATTATGGACTCCTCCTTCACAGGTATAGCGAGTCCTGGATTGGGGCTAGACAGATTGCTCTTTACCTTTTCTATATAACTACTCCATACTCAAAATAAAAGCTGCTGATATTCATGTAACTTTCTTTCAGAATCCAAAATATGTAAAATGATTCTTAAATTTAAGATAGTTTACATGGCCATTCCATTTGAATACCAAAATATTTCAACTTGTACCTGCTAAATGCAATGTAAATCTAATGTAATGTAATATTTCAATGTATTAAATAGAAAATGCTGAGCTCAACAAATGCTGAAGTCACTGACCTGAATTCTAGAATGCCAACTTTCCCCTTTGGAGTCAGTAATGAAATACGGAAATAAACCAACCAAAAAGTCAGTTCTTACTGAAAGCTTGTTTTCAATCTTCCAAATTCTTACTGTTATCCCTCCAATGTATAAACATATAGGTGACAATTTGGGAGAGTTCCTATTATTAGATACCTGAGCATATCTAGTAACACTTTAAATTTAATCCCTCTAGAAAAACACTATTTCTTGATTTGTGAAAATCCCACTTACTACATTGGTCCATCCTGTACATTTCTTAATACAGAAGCATAGGATTAATGAAAAAATGAATTTGTGCAAACTATCAAGATTTCTAAGAACTAATTATAAACAGATAAAAATATACATGCATAGACTTGTGTGCATAAACACAGACACACACACTGTGACACTAATCTGACTGGAATGTCAACAGCACTGCAATGCAAAATGCTTTACAGCTTTACTTAATAGATTCATGTGCATTTTCTACCCCAGGAAGGCTTAATTAAAGGCATCCTGAGAACCTTCACATCTGAATCCCCTTGGGAAAGCTTAGCTGTTATCAGCAAAGGCTATTGATTCAGGGGAAGAGTGTTTGGGCAGCATACACCACCGCTGGGATGGAGTTGCTCCAAAGATAAGGCAAGTGCAATAAATAATAATGATTATTATTAGCTGTGTGATGACTACTGTATATGAGGAATGCATTTTTGTCTTTTAACCTTCTTCCCCTTTGGGGAAAGTGAACTAGCACAGACAGGAAAGGTCATCTAATCTAATTGGAGAGCAGAAACGAGACAGTCATAGACTGCAAACATTAGGAATGCTTCCTGGCTTTGGCATTTTTCTATTCTCTGAATTGTATGCATGCAAAGTATGTAAAATAAAAGTGAATAAATTAGTGCCATTTTCTCCACAACTAGAACAACCCAGTGAAGTACACTGGACTGAGAAAAAAATGACTGGCCCCAAACTACCCAACCATCTTTCATGTCTAAGGCAGGACTAGAATTCACAGACATTTCTAGACCAGTACTTTAACCAAAAGAATTGTGATTTCTGGCATTTTCCATTGATACTCTTTCTCTACAAAATACGTTCCCTTTTATAGTCCCTTTCCCAAATGAAAGTTTGTGAATCATTTCTTTTTTTTTATATTGTCTTGAAATACTGCTTATTGTTATTTTTCCAATGTGTGTAACCTTCCCCTTTATGTGATTTTACTGTGGATTGCTACATCCCTGCTGATTACTTTATGAATACTTACATGTTGTCATGGAATAAAATTCAACCTCTTTCTTTTAGTTTTGAGGCTCATAGTTGCTTTAGCATGTATTGTTTTAAAGTCCCTTGTTGCTAAAAGTTTCATTTGTACAAAAGTCCTGCCTACTGCAAGACTTTATATATCCACGGGCATCCAGGGGGAATCTTAAAACAAATGAAGATGACAGTTAATTGGGCAATTAACCCAAGTAAATGGATCATGACTTTAATCATCTAGTCATGGTCACCATCTTGACTTTTGACTCCCTGCAAACACCGTGCATATAAACTCAAAATAACAAGTTGCTACATAATATCCTACAAAACTATGTGAGCTCCTCTCATTCTGGTCTGGTAGATGTCACCTTATGTAGTTTTCCTTTGATGTGCTCCTGAGGAACTGAATACCCCAGGGAGATGGTAAGTTCACTTGTCCATCCTTCAACTTTTAGTACAGTTGGAAGGTTATTGTGGAGGTGGAGGAATCTCTAGTGATGATTAACTATTCTGTGAAAGAAATAGAACCACACCAGCAACTTGCTGCCCTAAGGCACAGACAGCTCTAGAGTATGTACAACAGTTACAATCTTCTGAAAAGCACAAATGTCCCTTAAACCAGTACCTAGTATTTAGCTGAATGATGAAAAAAAAAACCAATTCCCTCCTGTGGTTAGATTCTTCGTAGTTCTAACAAAAACCCATCGTGTTTAGTAAAAAGTCATGCGGCTTTAAAGCAGCTGAGGAATTGATTGGGAAAGGAATTAAGGATGAGTGAAATGTCACACTTAGGCAATGCTAACTTTAAAATATCAGTGCCTGAGATAAATGATGTTAGTCACACTACCAGAGGCTGGGAGATTTGCTCTCTGTTCTTACTTAAATCTCACAGTGCAATAATAAAAGATTGTGTTTTCACAAGCCACTTTGATAATAGATCTTCTCTATAATAGGATGCAACCTCTGTTAACTTGGCATCTCTGGATGCTTTGGACAATAGCAACCATCATCCCCAGCTACTGACACATCATGGTCAACCATATGGCAACTTCAAATCTCAACAAATAAATGCTCTGTCCTACATATTGGCAAAAAAAAAATCAGGAAATAAAATACAGGCTGATAGTCAAGACCTTGTTGATGATCCAAACTCTGTCAAGGATCTTGGAGTACTCATCTCTATTGACCTAAGTGCTAGAGTCCACTGTAACTACATAGCCAAAAAGGCATTAAGAGTTGTTAACCTAATCCTATGTAGCTTTTTCTCTGGTAATATCA
>JANHFN010001474.1:388847-401516 GCA_032468175.1 Toxicocalamus goodenoughensis
CACCTCTGACTGGCCCCGCTCCCATCTATTCTCTGCCTCCCAAGTCCCAGCTGATCAGCTGGGTCTTCTTTTGTTGCCCCGCATAGGAGAACAGGGATGGAAAGCAGGTTAGGTGGCTGGGGAGGGAATGGGGATTTTCAGTAACTTTTCCCCTGGAGTGGGGTGGGAATGAAGATTTTGCAGTATCCTTCTCCTGCCACATCCACCAAGCCATGCACACAGAACCGGTAGTAAAATCTTTTGAACATCACCATTGGGTTACATCAATGCAGTACCATCTTTACACCTTTTGTAGAGGAATGATATTACATATATAAATGAAATGCTTCTGTTCTAAACTCCTGTTTGATTTTAGTAGTTTAGTCCAATTTCCCATCCACTAATATAACAGCCCTGCCACATTTTAAAATCCTGTGAATTATGTTAATTTGAGGATACGCTAGCCAACATGACATTTGTGACATGGCTTACCAAATTCCTGGTGGAAAATTGGAACCTGGTGGTTCCAATTTTGAGGAATGTCTGATTCTCATCCCAGAGAAAGTTATGTGTAAGTAGCATTGTAGTCATTTCTTGGCCTTACAAGAATTTAACTTGGAACTGGCCAAATTTAAATTCCTGCAGGATTTAAATATGGAGACTAACATATAGAAAGGTAGGATTCTATGGCATAGGTCCATAGCTAAGTTATTGTGCTGTCTGCTGGAATTCTCTGCACCTTCCTGGGTCTGGAAATGCAGGAGAGGGAGAGAATTTAATTAGATAAATTCATACAGGAAGAAAGGAACTGGCATTTTGCAATGCAAAGGGGAAACAAATTATAGTTTAAAAGTATCCCTTTAGCAGGGGTGGGATTCGGTTCGGCCGAATTGGTAGCTCCAAGGATCATCTGTCAGTGAACCGATTTGCTCCAACAAACAGCTGTTGGGACCACCCACCCACCTACCCTGGCTCTATTCTGCCCTTTATTTCCTAGTTTTCAAGCTCAGCTACTTCGCGTGGCACAGTGGATTGTGGCGCATCAGCTGTTTAACACACAGGAAAAATGGAAGAATTGCAGGAGGTGGTCAGTAGCAAACCCTCACTGAACCAGTTGTTACACAGGTTGAATCACACCCCTGCCCTTTCTTTAGGTAACAGGAAAAAAATTAGTGGAATAAAAGTCAATTAGCAAAAAGGTTGGTAGCCATTTAGAACTCTTGAGGGGTGTGTGTATGTGTGTCTCACATATACATATACTTTAAAATGTCTTTTGGATAATGTGCCTTGTTCTTCCATGTGATATAGATATAACACTGTTACATTTCCAGTTTTTTTTTCTTGCATGAAGACCCATCAGTTTTGATTTGGCAATGACATTTTCCCCCATATGTTCTAGCCTTTGGAGACTTTAATCATAAATGTTTTATTGGTTGCTAAGAGCTTTGGTCAAACATTTTCAAAGTTTGTACAGAACATGATGTATGGTGGCCTCATGTTTTCCCCCTTCACCAATCCTCCTGGGGACAGTCAGGAAGTGAGGGCAGTCATCGAGAAAGCTGGATCAGCCTCTTCTCACAGTTTATTTCTTCTACTTTGTGTGCTCTTTCCAGAAAACAATTCTACAGACCATGGTGGTTTTAAAAAAACTTTTAAAACAAACCTTACATTAATTCAGATGTAAAAGAAAATAGCAACAATAGTAATATTTTGCAAAAAATGTTGTAAATTACACTTAGAATTGAATGACACTTAGAATTCATAACCAGGACGCCATAATAAATCACAAATCTTCCATCATTTCATGGCTTAGCTTAAGTCAGTGCTTGTCAGCTTTGGGGACTTTAAGACATGAGAACTTCAACTCCCAGAATTCCCCAGCCAGCAACTTCAATGGTAGTTGTAGTCCACACATTTTAAGCATCCTCAAGTTTGAGAAATACTAACTTGAGTCATTGGCTCGGATTGGCAGGAAATCCTCTGACCATTCTTGGCTAGGTTAGAACCTTTACTATAGACAAGAATAACGCATTAGCCTCCTGGTACAAAAACAGTATTAATTTGGCCTTGCAAAGGAGTTAGGGAGGAAGCCTATTTACATTCTCTTCCCTTACTTTGAAGTGGAATAAACCATTTTAAGTTACTTTTAAAATTCTTCCTGCTCTTGTGCCAGTCTTCCCACGGATATTCTTAAGTGTGGTAATTATTGTTGTACCCACCTGATATACACAAAATGTGCTTCAGTATTTGAAATGATCAGGTAAGCATATGGTTAAATATATTAAGTCTAAGGTTATTTCAATTATTTTCAGTTGTTTGGGTTTTTCTCATATATTCTTACTTATTAGATCATTGAGAACAAGAGATAAAAAAAGAAAGACAAATGGCAATGGTTGAGGATAGTGTTTCTTAACTTGAGCAGTTTGAAAATGTGTGGACTGTAACTCCCAGAATTCCTCAGGCTGGGGAATACTGGGACTTGAAGTCCACACATCTTCAAACTTCCAAGGTTAAGAAACACTGGTATAGGATGCAGGAAGACGAAACTTGGTGAGAGATTCAAATGAACTGTTTTTGTCCCATTTCAGCATCTTTCAAAGTCCCTATCCTGAAGGGGAATCTGGAGTCTAGATTCCTTCTTCATCCATAATTTGAGCTCTGTTGAGTATGAAAAGCAGTTATTAATAAGGACAGATCTGTAAGAATGTTTAACATGATCTCTATTATCATCTCCACTCCAGGGAAGCTGCGTTCCTGGGCCACTTCAAAATATTAAAATAGTTTTCAAAGGCATTCCAAGTACTGTGAAGAAAAAAATAGTACTTTCCTGGAAGCTGATCAAGGTTAGAATAACCTCCATGCAGTCCAGTTTTCTTCTAATAACAGCAGGGAAAATGCCTCTAGACTTGCATAGAAATATGTCTAGATAATTTCTGGAGCCATTCTCATGCTCTTGGCTCTTCTCCATAGAAGCCAAGGTGTTGAAAACTCATCTGAAGTGAGTTTCACCTTGTATTTCCTGGCACTTAGTACAACCTGTCCATTTGAATTAATTGCAAAGTGAGCTTGCATTTAATTAAATGCTCCAATAAGTTCATCAGATGATCATCCCTTCTGCAGTCTAGTTCAAAGGTCCTCAAAAGTTTTGAGTAAACAGACACTTTTGAAAATTTGAGAGCACGTTGTAATCTATCCTAAAATGGCTATCATAAGTCAAGGTATAGGTCGTCTGCAGTAGCTCATCTAGCCTCTCTCCCTCAAAATATTATTTACTATCTTAGCTTTTGTCCCAAAAATGCTTTTTTTACAGTTCCAAAGGCCTTTCTTTATTTTTCCTTGAAAGTGTTTCACTTCTCATCCAAGAAACTTTCTCAGTTTTGAGGCAGTTCTGAGTCAGAACTGAAGAAGCTTCTTGGATGAGAAGTGAAACATTTTCAAGGAAAAACAAAGTCCAGTTGCTTTTGAAAAAGTATCTTTGGAACAACTATGACCTGGATGACTGGGAATGTCCACTGGCATATCTCAGCTTTTCCCCCTTCTGTGCTTGGATATATATTTCCAAACCATGCAAATACCTCACAGCATAGAACATAACATAAAGCTGAAAACCAAAGATTTGTTTCACAGAATGCTATCTTGTCATACAGTATATTTTTAAATTAAAAGAATAGAAAACAATGTGAAAAAAAAAGTTGAGTGGATCAGTCTGTGACCACAAGGGAAGCTTTTATAGGCACTTTTTATAGTGTCCACATTCCCTTTGTTACTGAATCCACCTCTAATGTCAAAAATGATATCAAATTGGATGATGAAGAACAACTTTCCTGTAATCCAATAAATTATAATTGACTTGGACCTTTTCTATTGAAGTCAGTGATCTGTGGATGACATTACATTTAGTAAACAAAATATAAATATCCTCACTGAACTGCTCATGAAAAAAGAACTATTTGGCAAAGTTCCTCACGACATTTTTGATTTGTTTGTTTAGTATTTGTAGAAAACAATTTAAAAAGAATATCAGATACTGCTGTATCAGCTGCTTTGATAACATGCTCCAACTTGCAAAGGCCCAGCAATCTTTCTCAAGGCAGCAGAACACCGCATTCCTGATTGAAATAGGGCTGAACTGTTCAATAAGATTAGTGGTACAATTCAACCAGTGCAACAACTGGTTCAGTGAGCGCGTGCTTTGCATGCACACGTGTATGCTCCGCGTTTAAAAAAGCCAATTTTCAGCTCTAATACTTACCTTCAACTGCAGCCCCTGTGAATAAAACAGCTGAGGCATGGCAAAACTGTTCTGCCATGCGAATCAGCTGTGCTCTACAAAAATGAAATAAAGCACAGGAAAGAGCTGGGGTGGGTGGGGCCACATGATCGTCAGAGCAAACTGGTTCAGAGCCAGCTGATCATCAGAACTAGGGGTTCACCCAAACCGGTCTGAACCAGGAAAATCCCACCCCTGAATCTTTGTATTAAGGTCAGGGCTTTGTGTCATGCCCCTATCGGAGTCTGAATCCCAGGAGAAAGACAAACAGCTGATAGGGAGTGGGAGCACGGCTCTATTGGCTGTGGAGAAAATTGGGGAAGAACAAAGTCCAGCTGGGCAGAGCAGAAAAGAGGTAGAACAAGGGAGTTCAGAGGAAGATCCAGGCCCACCCCCTTTTCATCTTAAGGCATGCAGGGAGGAATGGAGAAGAGAGCAACGCGGGTTATGTGGCTTACAGGAGAGGAAGGAGCCCTGATTCCCTTCATTAGCCAGACCTGGGAAAAGAGTTTAAAAGAAATGCATGCTGAGTGTGGCAGCTACTGGGAACAAATGTGAGTTTAGCTTGTTTTGACTTTGCTTATCTGTGTTCCTGGCATCTTCCCAACCATGTTGAGTTATTCCTTCATGTCAGGAATTCTTGCTCTTGCCGTGCCGAACTAATTACCTCATTTTGCCTTGATTGGACTTATAGTTACATTTTTTGTTGACCACATGTTGGACTTGATTCTCTGCAGTCAAAGGCTTTTCCTGGGAGAGTTTTTCTCCAGCCAGAAGATAACCAGGACATTGGGGGCAAAGTTGGAGCTAATAAAGGGACTCCTACTGATTATCTCACTGTGTTGCCTTTGTGCCATGCCCCGGGTCATCACAGTAGGTGCAGAGAGGTGCAGATGCATGGGTTAGTTACATCTGCTCCTTTTAAGAACTAGAATGCTATATTACTTCAAGGTTTTACTTTAAAGAACACTTTCTTTAGCCTACTAAAAAACAAAATAGTTATTTACACACATTTGTATGAACTTACCCTACAGCCATTCCAAACCCTGAGGTCCTTGACACAGTTATTGTTGGATTATAAATATGACAGTCCAAGGCACATGGAAAGCATAATGTGGGGAATGCTGTGTACTTCAAAAGGCTATGACCTTAATGGCATTTTCATAAAATACATAAAGTAGGAACTGTTTTAGTAATTTTGCATTGTGGAATGCATTTTTAACATGCAGTTTGCAATCATGTTTATTCCACAGTAGAAATTTGCCGCATGCCTTTTAATTTACGTGGACTGGATATAGTAATTAAGCCATTTTCTCATTTGTAACATAACTGATTGCTTTTCTTGTGTGCGTGCAAAATAATGTGAATACTTGTCTAAGCTAATCATTCTTCATTATTTATGAGCCTGAGTAAAAAAAAACCTGAATTATTTTCTATTTGGAAGTTAGAAAGAGCTATTTCCTAACTCAGAAAGACAACAGTGAATAAGTTTCCTATATACATTCTGTTTCTGAACATGGGTAAACTGCAAGATCAAGGAAACAAGCACTTCATGAAGTCACAGTTGTCTTTAATGCTTTAATGTCCTGGGATAAATAGAAAATCTTGGAAACTGCAAGAATACTCAACCTTTATTTATATAGTGAGTTATTTATGGCAGGATTGCTTTGAATGGCTAGAAACACTTTTTTCCAAATTTCTAGGCACCTAGAAATGGGTTGATTTGCCATTTATAAAATAAGCTAGCAATTGATTCACATTCTGCTCTTTATTGGGTATATCTAATCTTTCTTGCAGCCTCCACACAATATCTCACACATGCAAAGTACGAATATGAATGTACAACATGTACATTATAGGCAGTGGTGGGATTCTATTTTTTTTACTACTGGTTCTGTGGGTGTGGTTTCGTGGGCATGGCAGGGGAAGGATACTGTAAAATCTTCAGTCAGGGGTGGTATTTGCCGGTACTCAAAATTTCCGCAACTGGTTCTCCAGAACTGGTCAGAATCTGCTGAATACCACCTCTGATTATAGGGCAGTTCTGGTTCCAAATATGAAAATTCTCATCTTTGTTGAATGTATTTTCCTCTCCTTTGATTCGTTGCTGATAGTCTTCTCCTTCCATGTTCAATCCTTTCCACTTCTTGGAAGGAAAATGAAAATTAAAACCTGAGGTGATATCCTTTCTTCACTTTACTCCTCCCATTTATTGCTTTTTCAGAAAGGCTGAAGAATAATACTGCAGGTAGTTCTCAGTTAACAAGCACAACTGAGCTTGGGATTTTGGTTGTAATTTGTTGTGGTTGTTAACTCTGTGACTGTGTGATGTGATGATGTTATAGTGGTTGTAAAGTGAGTCACTGTGGTTGTTAAGCAAACCACATGGCTGTTAAGAAAAGCCATTCTCCCAAATGGTTGGTTTTTTGCCAGAAACAGCAAAAATGTAAATCATGATCATATTGATTGCACAGTGCAACAATTGATCATAAATACAACCCCATTGTGAAGTGCCAAAAATGTGATCATGTAACCCTGTCTGTGTATCTGTGTATGTTGTGGCATTGTAACTTTAAAGATAAGTCACTAGTAACTGTGATTAATATTCACCCTGACACGAGACATATGCCAAGGGACAGACACATGGAGCTCAGAGGTGGTATTCAGCAGGTTCTGACCAGTTCTGGAGAATCGGTAGCGTAAATTTTGAGTAGTTCAAGAACTGGCAAATACCACCTCTGACTGGCCCCACCCCCGTCCCTTCTCTGCTTCCTGAGTCCCAGTGATCAGCTGGGTCTTCTTTTGTTGTCCTGCACAGGAGAATGGAGCTGGAAAGCAGGTTAGTGGGGTGGGGAGGGAATGGATATTTTGCAATAACCTTCTCACAAAAGTGGGGAGGGAATGGAGATTTTACACTATCCTTCCCCTGCCATACTCACCAAACTATGCCACTGACCTCTTGTGAATACAGTATAGAACAATCACTGCAACATCTTTCCGGTTTCTCATGATGATGGTGAATAATCTTTAATCCCAAACATGCAGCAAAAAAGAAAGTTATAAAAGAACCTGCCAAAATAACTTTAACGTAATTCTGATAGTGAAAACATATTTCTTATGTCAATGTCAGACCATGATTTCAATAGATTGCTGTTGTCTGTTCCCCCCCCCCAAATAGTTGATTGCTTTCTCTATATTTGCAGTTATTGTTTCATTCAGCAATAAAATAGATGAGATAAAAACAAAACAAGTTTAATGTTTTCAATTTAATTCCTTTGAATTATTTGCTCAGTGAAAAAATTGCTCATTTTCTGCTACTGAAGTCTGGTTCACTTATCTGCAATGAAGTCTTAATTCTGAGGAATTGTGTACAATGGATAGCAAGTGTTATTTGAATACATTAGAATCAGGGGTGGGATTCTACCGGTTCTGTCCACCTCTGTAGAACCGGTATTTCTGAAGAGGAGCAGACAGAGAGCATACATAGAACCGGTTCTATGTCTACTGCTGTTTTGGCCCACTCACCTGCCTGGGCTCTTACCTGACCTTTATTTCCTTCTTTTTCAACCACAGCTGCTTTGCGCGACACAGCTGTGGTTGAAAAAGCAGAAAAGGGGGCTTTTCCAACCGCTGCGAACTTGCAAGCAGCGCTACTCAGCTGTCCAGGCAGCTCAGCAGGTCGTAAATTGCCCTTGCACAATTTGCGTGACTAGCCCATGAGCACATGCGCACACGATGCAAAGCAACAGAACCGGTAGTTATACCAGTCGGATCCCATCCCTGATTAGAATGTCTCTTTTCAAAACCCAAGAAAAGTGTAGGGTGAATGTCATAACAAAATTGCATAGATAAGGCTGGCTTCCTGTACACTAAGCACATAGAACATGGATCATAGAATAATAGAGTTGGAAGAGACCACAGAGGTCTTTTAGTCCAACCTCATGCTCCAGCAGGAAACCCTATCCTATTTCAGACAAATGATTGTTTAATCTCTTTTTGATGGAGCACCCACAACTTCTGAAGGCAAGTTATTCCATTGGTTGATTGCTTCCATCGTTAGGAAATTTATCCTTAGTTTTAGGTTGTATGTCTCGTTAGTTATGTAGTTCCCAGT
This sequence comes from Toxicocalamus goodenoughensis, assembly GCA_032468175.1. Classification (NCBI taxonomy): domain Eukaryota; kingdom Metazoa; phylum Chordata; class Lepidosauria; order Squamata; family Elapidae; genus Toxicocalamus; species Toxicocalamus goodenoughensis. The sequence continues at coordinate 397,211 of JANHFN010001474.1, forward strand.
CATTATTTCTCGTATTGCCATTTGGTGCTTTGGAAAATAGTTCATCTTTGTAGGAGCCCCTGAAATATTAGAACTATCATGTCACTCTACTCCTTCTTTTCATTTGACTAGACATACCCAATTCCTGTAACTGTTCTTTGTAGGTTTTAGCTTCCAGTTCCCTAATCATTTTGGTTACCCTTCTTTCCAGCATCTCAACATCTTTTTTATATTGTGACCAACACTGGATGCAGTATTCTACGTGTTGTAGAATACTGCACTGGATGCAGTATTCTATGTGAGGCTTTGCAAAGCAGAACTAGAACTTCATATGACCTCAATTCTATCCCTCTATTAATGTAGCCTAGGATTGCATTGGCTGTTTTGATTGCTGCCACACACTGTTGGCCCATATTTAAGTAATTGTCCACTAGGACTCCAAGATCCCTCTCACGGTTATTGGCATTAAGCCAAGTTTCACCTAGTCTGTAGCTATATAGCTGGCTTTTCTTGCCGAAGTGTAAAATCTTACTTTTATCTACACTGAATTTCATTTTGTTAGATGGGGCCCAGTGTTCAAGTCTGTCAAGATCTTTTGGGAGAGAACTTGTCAAGATCTTGCCTAAAGCTATCTTGAACTTATCTAAAGCTGTCTAAATAGGCTAACACATTTTGAATTCAAAACACCTCAGAAACAGCTGTTTGAGGTTTTCAATTGAATGGGACTGTTTCAAACTTAGGATATCACAGACTGGTAAGATCAACCACTTTTAAATTCAAAACAACGGTTTCAAATTCAAAATGAACCATTGAAACCTGAGATCACCTCAGATGTGAAACTTGTAACTGTCCACCAATCACTTCTTTTTTTAATATGACAGGACTGAAAGTTGGGTCAGTAGCAATTCTTCCTCAGTGATATAGGTTGTGGGCACCAGATACATGATACATTTAACATAAATTATCATGGTGGAAGACATATAAATGACCCCACAAAAAGGGTGCCAGGCTTGGAACCATCACATCAGCAATGGATAATCTTGAATAGGATTCACACCTCACATGTCATGTGCTAGGAATCGCTGTATAAATGGGGCATAGTATCCTAGCCTCATTGTGACTGTGGGGTCCCATGTCAAACTATACACCACATCATGATCAGCCGAAAGATGAGGGCATATACTGGTCCAGTATCTGATTTTTAAAAAATATAAACAATGCTGCGCTTCAATGGTTAAACAACCTAGACATTGGTATTTGAACATAATTTTTTTAACATTTATATTTTATTGTGTTTTATTAATTTAGATGAAATGTTGAAATATATCGCTAGTCCATACATATGTGCCATATGCTAAATAAATAAATAAATCAAGGTGCATAATGATGTCTATTGTTTACTTGCTTATGTACAGGTAGTTCTAGACTTATGATCACAATTGTGTCCAAAATTTTCATTGCTATGCAAGACAGTTATTAAGTGAATCTTGCCCCCATTTTATGACCTTTCTTGCCACAGTGGTTAAATGAATCACTGCAGTTGTTCAGTTAGTAACATAGTCGTTAAGTGAATCTGGCTTTCCCCTTGTTGTTGCTTGCCAGAGGATCACAAAAAGCGTTCACATGATCCCAGATACTGCAGCCATCATGAATATATGCCAGTGGCCAAGCATCTGAATTTGGATCATGAGATCATAGGGATGCTACAACAGTCGTAAGTGTGAAAAACAGTCATAACACTGTAACTTCAATCACTAAACAAATGGTAGCAATTCGATGCCAACTGTACCATCAAGTTAGTGTCAACTCATAGCGATCATAAAGACAGCCCCCCCTACAACCTGGCCCTTCAGCTCTTCCAATGGTGCACCCATTATAATATGAGAATCACTGTATTTATACATTCCAGGCAAATGAGGGCAATGGTTTCACAAGATAAAATACAGAAACATGGAAAACTGTCTTTAAACCAGGGGTGGGGTTCTCCCGGTTCGGAGTGGTTCTATAGAACCGGTTGTTATGATTCTGCACAGTTCAGAGAACTGGCAAATTGTGCCTCTGGCTGGCCCCGCCCCACTCCACCCACCCCTCCCCTCCCTGCCCAGTCAGTTCTTAAGGTATTTCTTCCCCCTCCTGATGATCAGCTGTTCTGATGATCAGCTGTGCCGGGATCCCCCTTGCTGTCTTACTGTTTCACCCAGGAGGCTTCCCGGAGGCCCAGGAGGCAAAGGGGGGATCATGGGAGAAGGAAGCTCTGTCCCCCCCAGGCTCCATTATTTGCCTTCCTGAGCCCCAGGGAAGCTTCCTGGGAGCAAAAATGCCTTCCAGGAGGCTCCCCCGAGACCCAGGAGGCTCAAAAATAGGGGGGAGGGTGCTGTAAAAAAGAAGCCACACTCACCCAGTCACATGGCCACACCCACCTATCCATGCCCACCTAGCCATGTCCACAGAACGGGTTCTTAAAAAATTTGAATCCCACCCCTGCTTTAAACCAAGTTATATTGGTAGCCCAACATTGTCAGCACTAAGTGACACTTGTTCCCTAGGAAATTTCCCAGTAAAATTGAAAGGAGGGCACCTGCTCCTTTTTTCCTTGAAAAACAGTACTCCATGGAGTTATAACAGTGGTGTGATATGTAACTTGAGGCTGTGGCCTAGTTTTAGAAATGGGCTCTTCGCTGTGAGTGGCTCAGTATTTATATTTCAGGCACATTAATAGTCCATAATGAAGTAGAATGAAAACTAAATAGAAAAATATAAATGTGTTATATAATTTATAGTTCTTGGGGCCTATAAGATAATAATTTGTTGAAGCAGGTCTGTGTCTAGTCACTACTAGGGATTGTCCAAGAAATTTTATTTCTTTGGGTGGCATTGTGAAAAAAAGAGGAATGATTTTAAATAAATGAAACATACATTTTCCTCTAAATACAGTAGTTTGAGGAGTGAACACAAGATTGACATGTAGATTATATTTTTGTAAACTGTTTAATTAAACGGTTTAATATTATAAGGTGGTAGAAGAACTCTACGGGTCAGGGAGGTGTGATATTTTAATACTATTTATTATTTATAATTAATAGTTACAGATTGCAGTAGCCATTCTGCTAAAAGCACTTGAAAAAATGCATTTAGTAACCATGAAAAATTAAATCACTGTAATTGACTTCGGAGACATAGTTTCATATACAAATACATTATAAAAAATAGGTTGCAGGAAGCTAAAGATAACTCTGAAAAGTATCTGTGAGTCCAGTAATTTCCTTAAAACAAAACTGAACTTTTTGTTAAACTTAGAACAGAGATACCATCTAGTGGCCATAAGGAGAAGAGTTTTAAATGATTAAAAATGCAGAAAACATTTTGCACTTTGCTTGGATAACCAGATTTGAAGCCAATGTGGAAAGAGATTTCCTTATATTTTGGATAGATGTATGAATGAAACTTTGGAGACAAGGCAGGTACACATTTTCTGATGGCTGGACAGTGCAATTGGGAAAATGGCAGGAAAATTGGTGTTCTGCCCAGCAAATTCTTTCCTTCCCTTTATGTTTTTTCATTGCTTTCACATAAACAAAGAAAACACCTGTAGATATGTGGCACAACCCAACAGCACTTTCATTTGAAGAGGGAGAGAGAAATCTCAGGAACAAATGGCAAGAATTTCAATGAACAGTAACTGCTTACACTGGCAGCTTCATGAAAATGTTGGAGCAGTAGCCAAGCAGCCAACCAAAATCAGTAGACTCATACATGCTCCATGGTATTATCATAGAAACAAAAGGATAGTGCCATATGTTTTACATGCCATAGCTTCAAGTCACTAGAGTTGAGTAGGGCATATATTAGGTGAATTTAGGCTGATTTTAGTCTACTTATCTCACAAGAGTTTTGTGATCAGATGCTCTGTGCACAGAGAGAACTAAAATATTTTAAAAATGTTTTCAAAAAACAAATCTACAAGTGAAACTTGAAAAATTAGAATTACGTGCAAAAGTTCATTTATTTCAATAATGTAACTTAAAAGGTGAAACTAATATATGAGATAGACTCATTCCATGCAAAGCAAGATAGTTCAAGCCGTGATTTGTCATAATTGAGATGATGATGGAAACCCCATGAAAACCCCAAATCCACAATCTCAGAAAATTAGAATATTACATGCAATCAATAAAACAAAGGTTGTACATCAAACAATAATGGACCTCTGAAAAGTATAAGCATGCATGTGTACTCAGTACTTGGTTTTTGCCCCTTTTGCAGCAATTACTGCCTCAATGTGGCGTGGCATGGAAGCTATCAGCCTGTGGCACTGCTGAGGTGTTAT
>JANHFN010001474.1:416475-427494 GCA_032468175.1 Toxicocalamus goodenoughensis
ATTGGAATGTAAACTGACCTTTTCCAATCCTGTGGCCACTGTTGAGTTTTCCAAATTTGCTGGCAAATTGAGTGTAGTACTTTTACTGCATCGTCTTTAAGATTTTGAATAGCTCAGCTGGAATATTGTCACCTCCATCTGCTTTGTTGTTGCTCAGATTTCCTAAGGCCCATTTGACTTCAGATTCTAGGATGTCTGGCTCGAGGTCAGTGACCACCCCATCATCGTCATAGGCTGTGCAAATAGTTTATTCCAAGGGCTGATTTTAAACCCAGGGTCTAAAACCAGCTTCTGATTCTTCATTCACAATGCCTCAGATGGAGGGTGTCTCTAGGATCTAAACTATACAAACTAGCCTGCATATATATGTACCTATTCTTTCTAGATATTTATATATGTGCATATATGTGTACATATTCTACTCTAGATGTGCAGAGATAGTGGAGTATTGGATGAAGGAGAACAGAGTATTGGATGAAGGAGAACAAAAGAAGCCAGATTCATTTAACAACCATGTTACTACCTTAACAACTTCAGCAATTCACTTAACAACTGTGGCAAGAAATGTTGCAAAATGGGGCAAAACTCACTTAAAAACAAAACATTTGAGCTCAATTATGGTTGTAAGTTGTATATGTAATTTCCTGATGGTGCAGTGAGTAGTTACAGTTGGCTGAAGCATATGGACAAATTATTTTCATTTATTAAATGTTTATATTATATCATTGCTGTCACTCTGAGCTGCCTTTTCCCCCTCTTGACAGATGTAGATATGACACAGCTTTGCTCATCAAAATATGAAGTCCTGGGAATTCTTTGTTAGATATTATTTATCCCGTCCTAGAATTATTTCTGCTGTATAAATCTTGAACTGGCTCACACCTTTAATGTGTCCCTGAGCTGCTTTTTCCAACACACATATAAAATCAAGCATGAGTTTTTACATATATTTCTTTTTTTAAAAAGTAGGGAAAAACCACATGAATCAGTTTTATACTTCCCCAAACCATTGCATAGCCTTTGTGATGACCCGGAGTGTACCACAAATGTAACAAAAACCAAAACGTAAATAAAGGTTCTTTAATGCCTTCAACTTGGCTTCACGGTTCAATTGTTCACAGTTGGAGATTAAACTCTTTCCAAAATAACATTCCAAACGAAAGAAATACAGTCCAAATTCAAAGAGCAGATAACAAAGCAATAAAAAAAACCAAAAACAAACCCGCACTGAAGAAAGTTCCATGACAGACCAGGATAATGAATTACAAACTTCAAGAAAATAACCAGGTACAGCCCGTTGGAAGAACGCCAACCAAGATAAACCTCATCCAGGAATAAAACACTCTTTGTTTCCAGCGTTTGCTAGCACGCAGGCTAGCACGCCACATTCCCACTCCCTGTTGACTGATCCTCCTCTCCCTCAGAGTCAGTCTCCACCAGGGGCATGACAGCCTAAAATAATTCCATTAGGATCCAGAGTGGTCATGGTGTGGCAAAAGCACCATTTTTAAAGTTTAAATTTCTGTGTGGTACTCATCTAAGTCCTGTCTGGGTGGATTTCCCGTCTTCTTTTCTGTCCTAGTCTGGATGAGTCAAAAACAAGCTTGTCTTGATGCTAAATTTTGGTAAGATGATCTGATGGTTCTCTGTTCCTCAATGGGAGGTGTTGTGTGTGGGAAAAGACGAGACCGGAGACCCAGCTGATTCAGCTCTTGTTTATTTGTTGCTAGGTATCTGCTGCCGCAAGCCGCGGCAGCCTCCTTTTTAACCCCGGCTGCTCGCGGCTCGTCTCCAATGGCAGTTCTTCGAATCTCCCGCTGGGCGCTTATTGGTGCCTTCGCTGGACCAATCAGGACCCTCGGATTCAACCAATTGCAGGTAAGAGTTACATACGTAACAGTATTCACATATTATTGCCAACATCAGTTTCCTGGGAATCAGTGAATGCTACAAATTACAGTGGTCACTGCAAACAATACTACGAAAGGCAACAAGTCTATTATCACCACCACCACCACTACTAATACCATCACCATTACCATCACATCTGGAGCCCACATTTTAAAGAAATTAAATTTCAAAGGCCTTCCAGACAATCAAGCTTCTGGAAGGTCATGGAAAGCAGAAGCACCCTTATATTTATTCCAGAGAAGAAGAACCCTCATAGAGAATAGCTGCTTTCAGACCTCTCATCTTACCTTTTGGCAATTGGGCATTTCCTATTCATGTTCCTAGAATTATCTGGGATAGGTAGGTTCATAGATACAGTCATGGAGGACTTGTAAGTCCATCACTGAACTCAGAAGCACCCCAGTAGTTACTGAGCCTCCTGATACTACACCTTCTTTATCTTGCAGTTCTACTGAAATTCTGTTAGATATGTGCGCTGTCACCCACAGTTTTATTATGACTAAAGTTATATTTGTTATTTGTCAAATGCATCAACTTAAGCTTGAGTCACCTGTCTTGGCTCATGAGGTGATATTGGGGAATCTGAAATAGAGATAGGCAAAAAAAATTGAACTATTTTTTCTAGAACAGCTCACCACCCATTCACTACCATACATGGCATTTCCTGTTTTAGCCTCCTATCTAACTTTGTATTCCTAAACTCTTATGTTCTCCATTCACAATCTCTCAAGCCAGTACTGGACAACACACATGAAATTTATTTTTTTTATTTTAGAAAGCTTATATTGCTGCCTGCTCGCCCATGGAGACTCAGGGCAGCTAACACAAATATAAAAACATCATATAAAAATAAAAATAAATAATTATTATTAAATAATAGACCCCCACCCATACCCATCCCAACACATATTTATACAAGTCATTTAAAATAACAAAGTTGGAAATTTTGGAAATCTTGGAAATTTTCTAGTCCAACCCCCTGCTTAGGCAGGAAACCCAACACCATTTCAGACAAATCGTTGTCCAATCTCTTCTTGAAAACTTCCAGTGTTGGAGCATTTACAACTTCTGGAGGCAAATTGTTCCACTGATTAATTGTTCTAACTATCAAGAAATTTCTCCTTAGTTCTAAGTTGCTTCTTCCCTTGATTAGTTTTCACCCATTGCTTCTTGTTCTACCCTCAGGTGTTTGACTTCTTTGTTGCAGCCTCTGAGATATTGGAACACTGCTATCATGTCACTCCTAGTCTTCTTTTCATAAAACTAGACATATTCAGTTCCAGCAACCATTCTTTATATGTTTTAGCCTCCACTACCCTAATCATCTTTGTTGTCCTTCTCTGTACTCTTTCTGGATCTCAACATCTTTTTTACATTGTGGCAGCCAAAATTCGATTCAGTATTCTAAGCGTGGCCTTAGTAAGGCATTATAAAGTGATAGTAGCACTTCACGTAATCTTGATTCTATCCCTCTGTTTATGCAGCCTAGAACTGTGTTGGTTTTTTGGGCAGTTGCAGCACACTGCTGGCTCGTATTTAAGTGATTGTCCACTAGGACTCCAAGATCCCTCTCACAGTCACCACTATTGAGCAAGGTACCACATATACTGTACCTGTACATTTTATTTTTGTTGCCTAAATGTAGAACCTTACTTTTTTTACCATTGAACTTCATTTTGTTAGATAGAGCCCAATGTTCAATCTGTCAATCTGTATCTTAAGCCTGTCTTCCGGAGTGTTGGATATTCCTGCTAGCTTAGTGTCATCTCCAAATTTGATAAGTTCCCCGTCTATCCCCTCGTCCAAATCACTGATGAATCTGTTGAAGAATACTGGGCCTAAAAAAAGCCCTGGGGTATCCTGCCCATTTTACATTGAGCGAAATGCATTCCAGGAAGTTTTCATCATTGTTGTGCTCTATTTCTGTAGAGATGTAGCAATTTCTCATATATAGTGCAACTCTACCTCCTCTTTTATTTGGTCTATTTCTTTTAAATAATATAAATCCCTCAAGCTGTACATTCCATTTGTGGGTTTCATCCCACCAAGTTTTCGTAATGGCAACAATATCATATCTGCCCTCATTTACTTTAATTTCTAATTCACCCTGTTTATTCCTCATACTCTGTGCATTGGTATGTAGACATTTGAGTCCATTTTGACTGATCCCGTGTTTAATGGGCTCAATCCTGCTTTGGGTTCCCCAGGCCCATTGCCAGAACCATAGGTATAATTTGCCTCACCCACCTCCCATTCCAACCATTTCTGCAAAGATTCATTTTTCCAATTTTAAAACATCCCATCTCTCTCACCCAGTGATTCTGGGCAATGTAAAACTAAAAATAGTATATAAAAATTAAAAGAGGCAAGCAATGTTTAAAATTAAATAAAAGATGGAGAAGGGCTTTCAGGATGCCAACCAGCCACATGGCTTTATGTTTCTCTGTGTGCCCCAAGCAAGGGCACAGAGCTATGTTTCCATGCCTTCCAGAAGGCGAGGAAAGTGGGGGCCCACATCACCACTGGGGGAAAGAGTGTTTACAGGGGGAGGGCAACAGCAAAGAAAGATATCTTTTTGGACCCCACCAGTCAGAATTCTTTGGCTGACAGGAACTTCAACCTACCTTCCCTGCCTAACCGTGTGGGACAGGCTGATGAAATGGGACTTCCTTTACTTGTGCCTCCTTCCACCATCTACTCCTTTCTTTTCTTCCAATTTTCCACTTTGCTTTCACTCAAACCTTCCCAATTTATTGTCTCACTTCAAAGGGAAAGTACCATCTCCTCATCCCTCTATTTATCAATAATACAGTAAGATGGTTCTTTCCTATTATTTTCTTTTGACTTACTTATGTTGATGCTTTCACAACAATTGCGGTTTCTGTGACACTTGCAATACCCACAAATTCATAGATTCCTATCCGCTGACTCTTTCCTGAATGAACTCTATCTAAGAATTAAATTTTATATGCCTGGAAGCTTCCCAGCTCATCTATTCTAATGGCAGGCAATCTCACAGAATGGGTAGATCCACACCATGCCCTATGGTCTGCCAGATGCTTTACATTTGCCTCTAAGTTACAATAGTAACTTTCAAAAACTCTTTAAAATATAAGTGCTTATTTATCCAGAAGTGCTATTTTTAATATAATCTGAAAAATGACACTTGTTGTAGGTAATAATATTTTACTACCTCTGAGGTAGTTTTTTAAGGAACTGGATGGTTATTATATCTGGCTGATAAGAACTAGCTGACTTGGTTGAGGTACCAACTTTGAAAGAACTCTTTGGCAGAACCTGGCTTTTTGTGAAGAATGACTATTAACCACATAGGTTGCTGTAATTTTGCTGCCTCTGGTTAATACATTGTATGGGAAAACAAGAGTTAATTTAAATGGTTGACTGTGCTGGAAAAGACTAAAAGAGAAGTTTATTATTCCATTAGCTCACAGTACAGAAAAATTAAAAGAGACCTGGGAAAATAACTTTTGCCTCCAATACTGTTAACTTTGCTACCCCAAAAGAACTTAAAAAGGCATACAGTTTAATGAGATGATAAAACTCCTTGGCTAGCAATTCAAGTCAATGTCAAAGAGTCCATAATATATTACTCATGTTGGTCCCCAGAATTCCCCATAGGTAGAAGTAAAATTTCAAATTGTATATTAACACAATCAGCAGCAGCATTCAGCAATACAAAACATCTTAAACCATCTGACCGACTAGATTCTTTGCTTTGAAGTAGGTTACCGCTTTGATTCACAAATCTGCATTGATGGGATGATTACCATGCCATTGAATTTTATTATTGCATTGGCCTTGCCTGTCACTCCTGTGCACTGCTATGAAGTGATTGTGTGAAACAGTGAATAAACTGGTAATAAATAATATTTTGTCAAATTGGATTGGAGAAGTCCTTTTAACAACACAGCGTTAGTATTTATTGGTCCATTTATTGGTACTCTGTCTGTCTGTCTGTCTGTCTGTCTGTCTGTCTGTCTGTCTGTCTGTCTGTCTGTCTGTCTCTCTCTCTCATTCTCTCTCTTTTTTCATTCTCTCTCTTCCTCTCTCTTCCTCTTCCTTTTCCCCAAGCATATAGTTATAACCTTATAACACTAAGGCTAGCATGTAGACAGAAGACTAAATGCTTTCATTTTTACTTGCATCATTCTCAGGGAAAATTGTATGAAATTTCATTTTATAGCCTGCACATAGAAATGTTTGCAGCAGAATAACTGTTTCATCTGGTCACTCTGGTAGTTAGTCAGAAAAAGAGGATAGGATTTCCTCTGGTCATATTGTTTTGCATGCTTTACCTCATTTGAAGAGGCAAACATTGCTCTTATTAAATGAAAGGAACAGTCAGTGCCTTGAATGTTTGCCAACATAAGCAAGATCAAATGATTGCTCATTAGGAAGACACCCAATTATTTCTCTCTTTTTTATATACTAATTAGGAAAATAATGTCAGCTTTATGATTCCTTTGCAAAGGTTTATGACCTATTATCAGGCACCTGCACAAAGTCACTGCTGATCAAACCCAGGACTTTATTTTAACCTTGAAGTCATGGAACTGGAAGATCTCTGATAATTTTTATGAAGATTTCTTTGCTCCTGTCTTATTTCTCTAACTGGAGAACAGACAAAATCTGCAATTTTAAAATAAACTCATTTTTTTTCTTCAGGTTTCATTGATAAAGTTTTATTAAGCAGTTAGACTGTGGCCACCATTGGTTATTTAAATCTTGGAAGAGTTCCTAAAATTAATATGAAGTTAAGTCATACTTCAGCTTTATTTTACTCCTTAGAAGCATGGAGGCAAAGCAGTTTCACAAAGGTGTTCATTAAAGGAGGATCATTAAAACAATGTAGCATTTTTGTTTTTTTAAAAAAATTGGAGATGGTGAAGAATGATACAGCTGATATTTTTCCTTTCTGTTACATTCTATCACTCAGATTTTCTAATTACAGGTATCATTGACCTACTACTAGTGACTATTCAAAGTTATGACAGATTTCCACTGGAGAACTTACAACCCAGTTTCTAAGTTCCAAAAACCACCATCTTCCACAGTTACATAACCACCTGTCAGGCACTCGGCAACCAGACCACATTTATGGTTGTTTTCAAAATCCCATGGTCACATGACCACATTTTACATCATTTTTGCTGAAACCTGGCTTTTACTTCCAGATTTTGGCAAACCCAGTTGACAGCAAATAATTGGTTCACTGAATAACTGCAGATTTGCTTAACTGTTGTCACAAAAAAGGTTGTAAAATTGGATTCTTAACCTGTTTTATGACTGTCATGACTTACGATCATAATGGACAGATTCCATATGATCATAAATTGAGGACTACCTCTACCCACAGTTTCCAGTCTAAAAAAGCCCTATGTAATATTTCTCTTATAATGTGTTCTCCTGGGATGTAATGAGGAGCCTGGGAGACTGCATCCTGAGAGATTTTGGGAAAGCAGGATATTCATATACATCCCATAATTATCTTATTTATAAATGTTTAAAAACAATCAGGGGTGGGATTCTACTGGTTCGGCCCAATTGTTATGCAAAGCACATGCTCACCGAACTGGTTGTTATGCTGGTAGGATCCCACACCTGAAAACAACGTGTATATACTGAAATTCTTTTTTAGAATATAAAACGTCTTATTAACTGAAAGAAAACTGTAAAAACAATGCAAGACAATCTTTTTGCGAGATGCTAATCAAAGCCTCAAGTTTGCAAATTAACAGCAAGTTCTTAAGTGAAAACTTAAGTTAAAGATGTTGATATCCGACTAAATAAAAATAGAAAACAAATCCATTGTATGTTTCTACAACAGGAACCCAATATCCAGAAAAACAAATTAATTTCAAGATTTAAGATATCACATGGCATCTACTTCACTAAAATACTCACTTCACTTTGTCTTCTCCTGATCCCCTTGATTGGATCATTTACCTCTAGAGCTGCATTGATCCAGACACAAATATATGTAGAAACATATATTTCCTTCTAGAGTGTATATGTGTATGTGTGTATGCATGTATATGTTTATATGTATGCATATACGGTATATATATGTATAATATTATATAATATATTAATGTATTTAGACCTGGAATGCTACTTTGGAAAAAAAAAAGGGTTGCTTTAGTGGGGAAAATAGAAGGAGCAAGGAGCATTATGCCTGTTGATTACCTTATCCCTTTATTTATAAAATAATAAAGGCATAAAAATCGATTCATCCATCCATCCATCCAACCAACCAATCTATTAAAATAATTTCTGTCTAGTTCATCTAGAGGATTTTATTGCTTTTGGTCAATAGAAGAACAAGGTTGCAATGCAAACTCTGCCTCTTTCAGAGGTGCGAGCAACATTGCAATATATGTAGAAAAGCTGCAACATTGCTTTGATCAAACTGGCTCTTTGTTCCTGGCACACCATGGGCACCCCACCTCCTTTCTGTTTGCTATGAATGCTCTCTGAAAAGGCATCCATAGCATTACATTTCTTATTTTACATCAAATCAGAAAAGAGCTGATTTTAGGGGGATCACTTTCAGGCTGCTACCTCCCAGATAGGCTTACCTACCACTGTCAAATCTGAAAATAAGTTAAAAGCATGTGTTAAATGGCTTGTGACTAACGTATTGCCCTTTTAAATAACTGGGTTTATCTCCATTTGAATGAATAGTATTATCTGTCATATGGAACTAGTGTTCACTTTCATTGCACAAAACCCATTACTTTTCTTATAGTGCTTTTACATGTATTTTCTTAGCTGTTCCACTTGCAACTCCAATACCAGAGTCTGTGAAGTTTAATTTAAATTAAACTTAGTTAAAATAATTAGACTAGTTTTGTTCTATATAGATTTATGATATCATAAACTACTTCTGGCTATAAAGCATCACCACTAAACTGTGAATCCTATAAGATTTGAAAGAAAATAAGAGTTTAAGGATGTGGCATTATTGTAACCAGAAAGGTTGTGTTTATTCACAGACTATTCAACTCTATCAAATATTATGCAGAACATAATACAACATAATAAAAAACCCATGTTTTGAACAAATGTTCCAAATATTTGTATATAATTTTTTCCTTAATAAATAAAAAATGGAACTGCAGATGTAACCTAATTTATTATTTGATAGGCAATTTTTCTGGATATTGTATAAAAAAGTTAGTGTGAAAGTGTTGAACTGCAAATACAGGGTAGTTTTCACTTTATTCATTATTCTTTTATCTTTCTGACTCTCAACATAGTGGAAAAGAACACAGTATAGGTCCTTAGAGATAGGCTTAAATAACTCAGGCTTTTCCATCACTATGTTATTTCCTAAATTAAGCTTGATTTATGATATTTTTAAGCACTAGCCTCAAGAATACTTTCTGATAAAACATTTATTTCTAACTTCCTCTCTCCAGGCAATCTTTCTGCTTTATGAAGTAAGTTGTCTGTTTTTCACCAGACAGCATATTCTGTTTTTTTGTAAATCACTATCCCTCTTTCCCATGCTGCCCTGGTCCCTTTGGAAGGCTTACAGCTAGATAATCAGTGGCTTTGATTCATTTCCTATGGATCAGTTGATCAATAACCACAGTTTTGGGGAAATCAGAGTTCTTGCTTATTTTTATAAATGGAACCAAAAAGACAAGAATAGATGCTGCCATGGTGAGCTTTGGTTTCTGTTAATTTGTTAATTTGTATATGTGTGGAAGAGAGACTATTAAGGTATGATCTCTATGAAGCAGTGTCAAACGGATGCAAGTTGGTATAGCAGTTCAAAATTACTTTTTATAAAGACAATGGCCCTTCATGTAACTGACAACATTTGGTTAATTCATAGTGTCATTTTTCCTTTAGTAGCTTTGAGGGATACTATATTGAGCCTTCATAGTCTAACACAAATAACCATGGCCCAAATGCAGCAATAAGAAGCACCTGCTACATGTAGAAAAGAGGTGGTTCCCTGGGCAAGCAAGGTCACTTTAAGGACAGTGCAGCACAATATAAATAGCATGACAGGATGATATCATGCTGGCAAAATGGTGGCACATAAAAGGATCTATTTAAGAAGACTATAAAAGAATGTGGTGTAATTTAATTCCAAGCATTGCATTATTTTGCAAAAGCTATCAATAGCAAGATACATTTACTGTTACATTTAAGTAACAGGAAAGGATCTCTGCCTACATTAATTGGTTGGAATAAAGTTGAGTATAAATTAGCCCATAAGCTATATTCACATATCAAGTAGGGGCTGTTCTGTTTGGACAGTATCAGGATACAGTCCAAAAACCTCTATGGTTGCATTCTATCCTTTTAGTTCTATTTTAAGTCTCTTTTCGAATCCATCCTGCAAGTTAAAAGCAAAGGACTGCAATTTAGGAGTTGAAGTGCTATTGAAGGTGCTTCTTCACAGCCATTCTTTTCACTGTCCTACAGCTCAAGCTGACCAGTGATCAACTGCAGCTTCACAAATGCTGAGACAAGGCTCTGACAGCAAGACTTCAAAGGGGAGGGAGGAGCCAAAACTTGAAATTAAGGGAATGTTTGTTTCAGCAAAAGACTTGTCCTGAAGCTCTTAAGAGCTTCAGCACACCGAGCAAAAGGACTAGATTTATTGTGTTTTCTCTTATACTTAACTATCCAACATAAACCTCTTTTGGCTTTTGGGTATAGCTGAGTTGTGAGATGGGACAGTCGGAGACTGTTTTTGAACTAACTGAAGGTCCTGTGTGGAAATGTTCTGAAATAAAGCATTAAACTAAGACCACAGCATTAATGAAGCAGCAGAATATTATGTATGACCTAGTCAGGTAAATAATTTAATATATGTTTGCATGATTTATTTTTCAAAAGTTATGGAATGTAAAGCCCATTTTCTTTCAATCCATAAACTATGCTACAGAATGATTTAAGTTAATACCATATTTCCACCATAAATCCTTCCGTATTTTCTTTCATGTAGTGCTTAAAATGCTGTAGGATATCTGAAGTAACAGATTCAACATTATGTTATGTTATGTTATGTTATGTTATGTTATGTTATGTTATGTTATGTTATGTTATGTTATGTTATGTTATGTT
>JANHFN010001475.1:15584-30207 GCA_032468175.1 Toxicocalamus goodenoughensis
ACTTCTTGTCCTGCTTTTGGGGGGGGGGGGGGAAGAAAAATCACCTACCCGAGTTTGGCGGAAGTAAAATTCAAAGTTCATCTCCTCCTCAAAATTGACCTCAAAGACTTTCTTCACTGTTTTCCTTTTCCTGAGTCTCTCAGAGTTGGCTTCACCTGTGCAGATGAGAGAAGTCAGGATCTCCTGTTTTGTTAAGTGTTGCTACTTGTAGGTGTGAATGGGGTTGTTTTGTAAAAGTGAACTCCAAGGCAAACACAAAATGGCACTTTCAAAATAGTTAAACATTACCTGCAGCTCTACTCTGACCTACCAATCCTGGTTGTGATGTGAGAAAATAAACGATTACGGTGGCAGTATTACAATAAATATTGGACATGCGATCGCTACACTATGTGCGATTAAGCAAAAATGAGAAATGCTGTAATGCCATTGCTATTACAGAGTAAGAGATGAACATATATGGAAAGGAAAAGAAACGAGGAAAAGAAAGGAAAAAAGAAAGATCAGGGGTGACATGATAGCAGGATTCCAGTGCTTGAGGGGCTGCCCCAAAGAAGAGGGGGGGTCAAATTATTCCCCAAAGCACCAGAGGGCAGGACAGGAAGCAACGGGTGGAAACTGATCCAGGAGAGAAGCAACCTGGAATTAAGGAGACACTTCCTAACAGCGAGGACAATTAACCAGTGGGAAAACTTGCCACCAGAAGTTGTTGGTGCTTCATCATTGGAAGTTTTTAAGAAGACACTGGACAGTCACTTTTGTCTGAGATTGTATAGCTTCTCCTGCTTGAGCAGAGGGCTGGACTAGAAGATCTCCAAAGTCCCTTCCAGCTCTATTCTATTCTAAAATTCTAAATATATGGTACTGTGTATTACAGATATACTTTTGTAAACTTCAGGCAGAGAGCATTATTCTGAAAAGGGGAATGTGCACATGTAAACCCACACGCACTCATACGTAACGCTGAGGGAGCAGGAGAAGAAGAAAACAGTAAAAGAAGTCAGCAGGCTCAAGGGAAACACTAACAGATAAAAGATTGTGACTCCTCATAAGTGGATGAGATGCCACCCATTAACTTTTGACTGCTGAGCTCTTGGCAATCCCTGCCCAACCTCTGCCCACCGTACCTTTATGGCTTGGCTTAAAACGCCAGTGTTCTGGGCCTGCCCACATGGACATGATTCGGGGGCTGAAGTAAGAATACTCGCTGGGGTTCATAGACAGCTGTAGGCACATGGACCCAATATCCCCATCTCTCATGGAAACCTGGATTTCTCTGTAAGAAAGAGATTTGACACTAGTTTTAGAAGAGGGTCCGTTGCTTCTTCAAGGTTTGCCATGCAGGCAAGTCCTGGACTCTGTTGTGCTTCACCGGCAGCTGATGCAGACAGCAGCGGAATCGGACAGTGGGGAAGAACGAGGGCCAGTCTGGGAACCTGGAGAGGACTCGGACAAGGGTCCTGCATCCGATGCAGAGATGGGGCCAGGGCCATCTGGGAGTGGGATGCTGCCTCCAGAGCTCCAGAGTCTGGAGCAACGAGGCAGAGGACCCAGGGGAGCCTGTTCCCAATGCGCGTGTGTGCAGAGCTGCCAGAAGGCGAGAGCAGCTGAGGCAGAAGGGGCGACTCAGGAGTAAGGCTGGGAGGTGATTGCCCCTCACATAAGATATAAAGGACAGGCAAAGGTGATGAAACCTTTGCAGGAAGCAAAGTAGTTCAATCGGTTCAGATTAATGCTCGAAGCTCTTTGTCTTTACTTCAGTTGGTTTCTTTTTTAGGTCATTGAATTTCTGTTATTGGCAGCACTTCACAGGGAAGAAAAGTGGGTGCTTATCTCGAGGAACTGTTTGAGATTCATTACCGGCTGGGAATGAAAATAATTCCCAGCGTTGCAATAAAACAAGACTTGTTTTTAAAATAAGTGCGTGCGTAATTACGGTCTCGGAAGCCTTAGTCAGAACAGACTCACAACGGTTTGCTTAGCAGCTGTTCGAAGTTACAACGGCACCGAAAAAGGTGACTTTATGACTGTCTTTCATACTTACGAGCATTCCAGCATCCCCACGGGCACGTGATCAAAACTCAGATGCTTGGCAACTGGCATTTATTTAAGCAGTTGCAATGTCCCCTTTGGTGACCTTCTGACAAGCAAAGTCAATGGGGAGGCCAGAGTCACTTGCAACAGCCACGTTATTAACTTAGCAATTGTGGCAACTCACTTAACAAGCCAAGGCAAGAAGGATCGTAAAATGGGGCAAAACTCACTTTACAACCGTCTTGCTCAGCCACAGAAATTTTGGGCTGGATGGGATCTATTTTATCAAACGGTTGGAAAACAAAGAGATGAGTTAAAATTGAGTAGATGAATACATAGAGAAATAATTTAAGATTGTTATAGACATAAAATATGCAAGTGACAATGGTTTATAAAGAAAATGTGATTACTGATATTTCGGCAAGGAAAGTATGTTAATTATAATTGCTAGCACAAGATATATGTGCCCAGTCGACACACTGTTTAAATGAAAGATGGATTTGTTGTAAATATAAAATAAAAAACTTAATTTAAAAAAAAGAAATTTTGGGCTGTTACCGTCATAAGTCAAAGACCACCTGAATAACATGCGTGTTTTTATGAACGTTGTTCCTGATCATTCTTCAGAGAACACAATAATGAAATTCTCATTAAAACTTCTCAAGAGCACCACCCCATCCCCAAATATTCCAAGAAAGACATAGACCTTGAGCATCCCGGTGCTATTTGGCAGGCCTCCAGCTTATCGGAGAACTCGCCCAGATCTCTTGCCATCGTCTTGTCTAGAACGTCGGCGTCAAAATCGTCTTCCATTCTATCCTCGAGAGACTCGCTATCCAGCTCTGCGTTGATATCAAACGCCTGGTCGCTCTTCTTGAATTTATCCAGTAGAGCGGAGACTGACTGAACACAAAACAACATTTTAAGGTGAAGTCTTCCCTCCCTCCCAAAAGGACAGTTAAGATGACAATCAAAAGCTAACTGTACAACTCTAGGCTCTAAACAATTCTGAAAAAAGAATAGAATGAATGAATGGATCTGGAAGGCACCTTGAAGGTCTTCTAGTCTAGCCCCCTGCTCAAGCAGGAGAACCTATACTATTTCAGATAAGTGACTGTCTAGATCTTCTTAAAAACATCTAGTGATGGAGTGCCCACGATTTCTGAAGGCAAGCTGTTAATTGTCCTCATTGTTAGAAAGTTTCTCCTTAATTCCAGGTTGCTTCTCTCTTTGATTAGTTTCCCATCCATTGTTCCTCTGGTGCTTTGGAGAATAATTTGATCCCCTCTTCTTTGGGGCAGCCCCTCAAACACTGGAATATTGCTATCATGTCACCCCTAATTCTTTTCTTTAGACTAGCCAAACCTAAATCCTGCAGCCGTTCTTCACAGAGTTTAGCCTCCAGGCCCTTAACCAT
Organism: Toxicocalamus goodenoughensis; assembly: GCA_032468175.1. Taxonomy (NCBI): domain Eukaryota; kingdom Metazoa; phylum Chordata; class Lepidosauria; order Squamata; family Elapidae; genus Toxicocalamus; species Toxicocalamus goodenoughensis. The sequence continues at coordinate 19,036 of JANHFN010001475.1, forward strand.
CTTAGTTGCTCTTCTCTGAACTTTCCAAGTCTCAACTTTTAGATAAGTAATGATAAAGCTGAAAAAAGCCCAATGAACTTATGTTAGTCAAAAAAAAATTCGTTGCCAAGGTTCAATCTGTCTTAAGTTAAACATTTCATAATAGAACTTGAGAAAACCTCTCAAAAGATTCGGTAAGAAAACCTGGTAGCCCATGAGATGGTGGCATCTCCTGGATGTAAATTTAAGGAATGTTGAACTCCAGTATAAGATCATTATGACAACTTCTTTTGACACAACGCAGCAACCAAATTTGTGTACCTCGTTATGGGTTTCGCTGTCCCACTGAGTAAACAGAAAGCCAGACAAGGAAGGGCAAATAGCGGAGTTTTCAACGCAACGTAGAAGGATGGCTAGATAGGATAGCAAAAAAACACACACAAAGGGCAATTCAGCAAGAAATCCAAGATTCAAAGCTATTCAAATCTCTTATGTCAGCAAGCTCTTCAACCTCCCCCCAATTCACTTGGCTTGTCAGAAGTTTGCCAAAAGTGATCACATGACCCCAGGACACTGCAGGCATCATAAAAAAATATAATATGTAGTTGGCCTGGCTTGTTGGTAGGGCATGTGGATTCACCCTATGAAGGCCTAGCCAGGCCTGTCCAAATACAGAGGAACTTGGCAGAGCTGCCTCAAATTATAGCAGACAGGAATAAAGAAGAACCAGCCGGGCCAACTACAAGGTCACAAGCAAAACAACAAATTACGATAACTGGCATGTTAACATCACCTCCTAAAGATAAACATTCCAGGCTGGGCACAGGAGGAAGCAATAACAAGAGATAAGCCTCCTTTGACAAACATGACGGAGCTAAAAACAGCAGAACTAATTACAGATGGGAGGCAGTTGAGAGGGCCTATAATGTGTGCAAGGGCTAAATTGGTTAATGATATATAAAGGCAACATTTGTGTAATGGTAGCTTAAAACTCTGACGATGTCAGCAGAGGCTGCTGAAAGCTCAGTAAGTACATTAAATGTAATTTTAAGTTCCGGAGATTGCAGGATGTCTATTTCTTCTTTTACAAGTATACCTGGAACTTGTATTTTTAGAATAGTTTGTAATATATATATTGTAATGCCAGAACGGTTGCACCATGTTGAATTCTTTATACATACAACACGGTGCAACTGTTCTGGCAATACAATTGTTTTATACACCCACACACATATACAAATTTTACTTCACCATTTACAATCCTCTTGTTTGATAACATTGTTTGCTAATTATTCTAATCATCATCACTACTTATGTTCTGCCCTTGCCTTCTTCTATGCAACCACTGATAGAATTTATTCCATGTTTCATAGTATTCAGATTCCCCCTTGTTTTTTTTAAATTCCAGGTTAATCTGTCTGATTCTGCACAGGCCATAATTTTCCTTATTATCTCCGTTTCTGGTGGTGTGCTTTCCTTCTTCCAGTATTGCGTATATATTATTCTAGCCACCATCAACACATGTGCTATAAGATACATTAAATCCTTCCTATATCCTTCTGGGATTATTCCTAGGAGAATTTTTTTTGGCTTAAATGGAATACTCTCTCCCACCGTTTGTTCCACTGAGGTCTGGATCAGTCTCCTCTTTTTCAATGCCATTATAACTTTGAATGTTCACTAAACGGAACATTAATTCCAATTTGGAATGGCAGAAAAGGGAGGAAAAAGAAGGGTGAACAACAGTAATTTCCACGAAGTACATTTAGGTCAAGGAATGGTGGAAGACCATATATTAACACACTCAAAAATCCGTATTATTGTAAGTTAGAATAGTTTGCGACCTATTTGTCAAACCTACATTTTAAGTCAGTCACTTTCACAGGAGAAGAACTTGGTATCTCAGAAGTCCCAGAAGATGGCAGAGGAACGACCATGGAATCGAACAGGACTTCACTGAGGTAGCTGTGCGTGTGGAGCGTGGTGAGGAACACCCCAGCTGTACTGCATTCATCGAAGGACGAGGCCGTCTTCTGGAACATGGGATCACTCTGAAGATAAAACCAGGGAAAAATTGGAGGTGGTGGCTGAATTAAGAGGCAGTCCCACCTCCCCACTCCATGCATCCTGTTCCCTCCCTCTCCATCTCCTCACTATAAGTTTATTTTGATTGTGATTTCCTTTTTATAGTTAATAGAATAGAATAGAATAGAATAGAATAGAATAGAAGTGTTGGAAGGGACCTTGGAGGTCTTCTAGTCCTCTGCTTAGGCAGGAAACCCTAAACCATTTCAGTGAAATGGTTATCTAATCTCTTCCAGTGTTGAAGCATTCACAACTTCTGGAGGCAAGGTGTTCCACTGATTAATTGTTCTATCAGGAAATTTCTCCTTAGTTGCTTCTCTCCTTGGTTAGTTGCTTCTTGTCCTACCCACAGGGGCTTTGTAGAATAGCTTGACTCCCTCTTCTTTGGGGCAGCCCCTGAGATATTGGAAGACTGCTATCATGTCTCCCCTAGTCCTTCTTTTCATTAGACTAGACACACCCAGTTCCTGCAACTATTCTTCATGTGTTTTAACCTCTAGAAATATTTATCTGTTGGGTTTTAATGTTTTAAGGCTGTAAGCCACCCAGTCATTTTGATATGAGATGGGTGTGAAATAAATTACATATACATACATACATCAATTGCCATGTTGAAAAACTGGCTGAACTATGTACTCCTGGCCATTCATTGCGTAGGTCTGTACAATTAGCTCAATATCAACAAATCAATCCAGATTGTCCTCTTAATTCTCTTCTCCACTCTATTGCCACAACATAGCACAGGGTTCTGTCTGCAAGTGTTCTTGCATCAAAATTCTTAATAACATATAAAATAAGACATGACACATAGTTTTAAAAGTATAAATATGTGTGCCTTTTGGAAAACAAGAACCATTGTATATAACTGATAGCGAATCACTGACTGATTATCACTCAACAGAAAACTTTTTTTCTCTCTCAAGAAAAACAAATATTCAAAATGTATCCTTTACTCCCAGTACAATCAGTTAAAAATTGCTGTCCCTTTTAAAAAGAGTGATTTCATTATTTTATTAGGGTCAGATTATTTGTATTATGAGAGTCTACTCCCAAGATGGAATGTGAACTGCATGGAGGAACCTCTGAGAGAAGCCCTCGACAATAAAAGTCCAAGTTCATGTAGAGGCTGTGTTTCCCTTGTGGATGTCCACATGTCATGTGTGGGTAGCAGTGACGGGGCTGAGGAGTCCTGTGAGATCAGGAGGGAGGGCAGACTGCATGGAGGCTACACTGCTCTCCTGAATTTACTTTTAATGATATTAAGGGAGGGCTTAAGTTATTGCTTACCCTGCCCATAAATGGGAAAACACTGTTCTCTGTATAAACCACAGAGCCCATCAGATTTTAAAGAAGCAGAACTATGTCTTTTTTACTACAGGAAAAATCATAAAATGAAGCGAAAACATGGGTGAGAGGGATGCAGGCTGCTTCTTCAATGGTCTAACAGGATGGCCACAGAAGAGCCTCTCCACTGCCCAAACTTCACAATCTTCTGTTTCTACAGCCAACCTTGTAGAAACTGTCCCTGTATGGTAATAATGAGAAGAAGAGTCACTTTCATAGAGGCCTCACCTCACATTTGCGTTCTGTCTCAGAGACATTGATGTTATTCAAATTTTTTTCAATGGTTTTGTACAGATGCTTCCTCTTAATCGAGCGCTTCTTAGAATTGTCCAAATCTTCTTTTTCACCACCTAGAAAAGAACAGTCCAGGAGTGGAATTTTCTGCAGCATTTTAAACAAAAGCTTGTGAAAATATTGTCAAAAGCGATTTAGTGAGAAAATACACCACCCCAACTATTGGTTTTTTTTTAAAATTCACTCATTAGGAAAAAAAATTGCTTTCAAGCAAATCTCATTATTCAAATTCTGGTTTGGGTGCCATAATACAACACTACCCTGAAAATGATACATTGTGCCTGTTAACAATGATGAAAGGATCTTCCTCCAATATGTGTACGTTGAGTTGTTTCTGGATCTCAAATGTGTTATTTGCAAGAGGCTCAATTTTTCTATTACTTTTACTTTTCTGCTGCAGAGATACTTAGTAAACCCTCTCTCTTATATCTGAAGTCAACACCTTCCAGCTCCAGGGTTGCAAATAACCAAAACCCTAACAAAAATGGGTGGCACCATTTCCTCTCATTTGAAATGGGAATGTACATCGTTGTGCCATTCTTAGGACCTGACTTAATATAGTTAAAAGAAAAAAAAGTAAATCCTCCTTAAAGCAATAAAAACAATTCAAAAATGTTGGGTTCTTTATATTCATGACACATCCCACCCCTTTTGCTTTCTGTCTCTCTCAATCTGGAGCTGGGTGGTCCCAGGTTCCCAATGTGATCCTTGCTATTTAAGTACTGTATCATACTTGTTACTAAAGATAGTTGGTCCAATTTGCTTGATAATGTGAAAGTGACCTGCAGCAATGCTCCATGTTTTTTGTTCCAATGTTCAAATGAGCATAGGAAATAATAGTTTTAAAAATCCTATGACAGGAGAGAAGAATCTTAGGGAGAGGGGAGAGGTTTCTAAGAGCTAAACTATTCCAAATTCGGTTAATAACAGTGAAAAGCCTACCTGTATCCTGGTTATTCTCAGTCTCTGCAGGTGCAGCATCTCTGCCCAGCCCTCCAAGGACGCGATAAACATCTGCATGGACAGCATCCACTCTCACTGCGTAGATCTTTGCACTGGCATCTAGGGTGCCAGCTGCTACCTGTCAATGCAAATGTAAATAAATGAGATAGAGGCCAACCTGGGGATAGAGTTTATTTCTTAAATGCCTTTGACTAATATCCAACAGAACTTTTATTCTTTTCCTTTTTTTCTCCTATACCTTCTCCTATACCTTTTTCTCCTATACTGTTCACCTGAAACTAGGCCTTTCAAAACCAACATGGAAGATCAGCTTAATTTAGAAATAGGGCCAGTAATATTTGTCATTGTTTTCATATCTCAGCAACAATTACTTTTGCAAGCCTTTCTTTGGACATGGAGTAAGCCCCAGGGGTCTCAGGAGCAAATAAAAAGTGGACAGATCCACCTGTTTGTGAGGGATGGGGGAGTGGGAATGGCTGATCTTTATTTCTTATTTCCAGCAGTCTTTCAGATAGACTTGTTCCATAAATCTCTAGAATCTCTAGAATGCTGGCCAGGTATCGAAAGGGGCAGGTTCTTCCGAGAGAAATGTAACCAAAAGGAAAAGGTAGTTTTGTGCTCATCGCCCAATCATCACACTCTTTCTTTAAAAAAAAAAAGAAATTTTATTAATTTTACAATTAAAAACAAATCAACACATACACAGATAGGAGAGCTAAGAAAAGGGAAAAAAGGAGAAGAAAAAGAATAGAAAAAACATTTTAAAAAAGCGTTCTCATTTTCAACAGTTTGTAAGATTTTTTCTTTTCTTAGTTTGTGCCATATACGCACCTATAAACCATATGTACATTTATATATCACAGATATCAATTTGTCCTGTTCCTTTTTGCCTTATGGTATAGAATCTAACTTTGTTCTAACCATTTATACCAACAATTCCAATTGTTATAATACATTGAAAAATCTTTATTTTTTAAAGCTAAAGTTAGTTTGTCCATTTCTGCACAGTCTGAGATTTTTTTCGATGGTCACCTGTTGCTCTGTAGGTATATGAGGTAGCTTCCAGCATTGAGCAAAAGCTAGTCTGGCTGCTGTTAATATATGTATTGTTATGTACTTCACTTTTTTTGATAATTGTTTATTGAAAATCCCTAATAGGAAGGACTCTGGTTTATACTCCATCTGTTCTTTTGTTATATCTTCCAACCAGTTCCTAATTCTCTGCCAGTATTTTCGGGTTTCTTTACAGGATCACCACATATAAAAAATGGTTCCTTCTTTTATTTTACATTTCCAACATTTCGGGCTCATATTGGGGCACATCTTCGCTAATCTCGAGGGAGGAAGGTGCCATCTGTAAAACATTTTATACGCGTTTTCTTTATATGCTGCCAATAATCTTATTGTTTCTACTCCAAATTTTTTCCCATTCTATTAAAGTGATACTCCGTCCTACATTCCTGCTCCAGGCTATCATATTCCCTTTAACTGCCTCTTCTTCTAATTCTACTTCTATTAAATAATTGTAAAATTTAGTTATGTTTTTCTTATCTGATCCTAATAGAATTTTGTCTAGTTGCTGGAGTTTGTTGTTAATTCCAAATTCCTTTCTATCTTGTTTATATCTACTATGGATTTGGAGATATATCCACTGATCGATTTTAAATCCCCGCTCTTGCAGCTCTTGTTGCGATTTCAAATTTCCTTGTGTATCCAATAAATCTTTATATTTAATCATTTTACTAATGTCCAAATTGTTTGGGTGAATCATCGCCTCCATTGTAGATAACCAGATCGGTATTTTTAAGTATTGTTTTTTTTGTATTTTTTTTCCAATTGGTTAATAATGAATCTCTAATTAAATGTCTGTGGAAATATGTCTGATTTACTTTCCCTATATCCCATAAAAAGGCATGCCACCCCCTCTGCAAATCGTGGCCTTCTAAAAATAAAGTTCTCCTATTAATTAAATTCACCCAATCTTTTAACCATACTGAAGAGGCCGCCCTATAGTACAATTCCCAATTTGGGAATTGCTAACCCTCCCCTGCTCTTCAAATCCTGCATTGCCTTTAAATTTATCCTGGGTTTTTTCCCTTGCCAAATAAATTTCATACTTATTTTATTAAGTTCTTCAAAAAAATTATATGTAGTTTAATTGGAATCATCTGAAATAAATATAAACATTTTGGAAGAATATTCATTTTAATAGAAGCAATTCTGCCCAATAGTGAAAATTGTAACCTGCCCCATGATTCTAGATCTTTCTTTACTTGTTGCAACAGTTTATCATAATTATTCTCAAGTGTCTTGCATTGTGGTGTCAGCCATATTCCTAAATATTCAATTTTCTTTGTGACCTGTATTCCCATAACTTCTTCTAATTCTTTTTTCTGTTCTCCTGTTAAATTTTTAGTCATTAGTTTTGTTTTCTTCCTATTAATTTTGAGTCCTGCTACCTCACCGAATCGTGTTAATTCATTTTTCAATTTTGGTCATATCATCAGCAAATGCTTGCAATTTATATTCTTCTTTTTTAACCTTTAATGCTTTAATCTCTGGGTTCTTTCTAATTCGTGTTAATAGTGTTTCTAAGGAGAATATGAAGAGCAGGGGTGAGAGTGGGCAACCTTGTCTAACTCCTTTTTCTATTTTTATCGGGCAAGTATATTCCTCATTTATTATATTGGCCTGTTGTGTATCGTAAATTGTTGTTATAATGTTTCCAAATTTAGTGCCTAAATTCATGTTATATATTTTTTGAATTAAAAATTGCCAATTTAAATTATCAAATGCCTTTTCAGCATCTAAGGACGTAAGTGCAGTTTGTTTTTTGGGGTGGGCTTCATAAAATTATAAAACATCTATGACTGTTCTTAAATTATTCCTTATCTGTCTAGTCGGGAGGAATCCATTTTGGTCTTCATGTATATATAAATTTAAAATTCGTTTTAATCTGTTAGCTATAATGGAGGTGAATATTTTATAATCAGTATTTAGGAGTGGAATTGGTCTGTAATTATTGATGTATCTAAGATCGGATTCCTCCTTCGGGATCAGCGAAATCAATGCTCCCCTCCATGAGTCCGGCATCTTGACTTCCAATAAAACCTCGTTGAAAACTTCCATCATGAGAGGTCCAATTTCTTCTGAAATTGCCTTATATAGCTCTCCCGGAATCCCATCTGGCCCTGGAGCTTTATTGTTCCCTGGTTCTCTATTGCTGATTTCAATTCAGACTAAACAATGTCTTTATTTAATAATTCTATCAATTCTTCCCCGATTACTTTATCTTTCATTTCATCTAAGTAATTTCTTATTCTATCCTCATTAATTTCTTCTTTTTTGTATAACTCTTCGAAGTATTTGTATGCGATGTTTTTTTTCTGTTCTATCTCTTGTTGTATATCGCCCTTCTCATCTATTAATTGATAGATCAGTCTTTTTTCTTTCTTTTTTTTAATTTATAAGATAACCATCTTCCTGGCTTGTTAGCATGCTCGACGTAAATTTGTTTAGTCATTTTCATATTTATTATTTTCTCTTGTTCAATTAAATTCAAATTATGTTTAGCAGTTATCTGATTTTGTACTCTGTGATCTTTGGGGGCCTTTTGTAGTTGAATTTCTAATTCTTTAATTTGTTGTTGTAATTTATTTTGCTGAGCTATTTCTCATAGCATTATAAGAGATTGTTGTACCTCTTATTACTGCCTTCAATGTGTCCCAAACGTTTTGTTTCGAAGTTACGCCATTATCATTTTCCTTTAAAAAATAGTTTCCTCTTTGAGTTTATTAGCATACTCTTTTTCTCTTATTAATTGGGTGTTTAGTGTCCATCTTTTCCTTGGTTTCCTCCTACCTTTCCAAGTTATTTGAATTGGATTGTGATCTGCCCATTCATTCGGTAAAATTTCAGTTTCTTTTATCTCATTTGCTATTTCTACATTCATCCATGCCATATCGATTTGTGTCCATATTTGATGTGGGTTAGAATAAAATGTGAATTGTTTTCCTTTGGAGTGAAGTCTTCTCCATAGGTCCACCAAATTTAATTCCTTCATTATTTCCTTACATGCCTTCGGGAGCTCTCTTTTCCCTTTTTTATTCTTCCCCCCATTGCTCTGGTCCTTTTGATAATCAGCAATAGAGTTGAAATCTCCCATAGTACAAATATTCCTTTTTTCAAATTCTATTATTTTTTGATGTAAGTGTTTAAAGAACTCTTTTTGATCTTCATTTGGGGCATAAATTACTACTAATAACATTGGGATAGCATTAATCCAGATTTGTAAAACCAAAATTCTTCCTTCAGAGTCTGACCAAACTAAATCTGCTTTCAAATCATCTTTAACGTAAATTGCAATCCCTTTCTTTTTTTGTGTGTCTGCTGGTGCAGTAAATAGCTTCCCTAGTTTCGGGCAGTCTAGATATCTTTCATCTACTTTCCTTATGTGAGTTTCCTGTAGGCATATTATGTCGGCAACCCAAAAACTGAGTAGGCAGGGATTTCTATGAATTGCTCCCAGGTTGATTTAAGTAATATTGTCACATTAGTTGATAGTTCAGTTAATAGATATTGTATATTAAACATTTCAATTCAGAATTAATCCGATTTAATTGTAATGTATTGGGGAGCAAAAATCACCCACCTTAGTAGCATTGGTTAAGCTACACATGCTTCCTGGGTGGTGCTAAATGGAACACAGTGATCAGATGCGGCAATGCTGCCCTCAGGGACTCATGGCCATGACAAACAGAAAAGCATAAATAAATGTAGTGTATTTTCAATTATCCCAGGTTGAAAGAGACACCAATTTGAAAACATATTTTTTGGAAATTAGAACTTGTTAATTTTGGGAAATGGGAAATACTATGAAATGTTTACTCAACTGCTAATAAAGTATCGAAATTTGAAATAGTTTCCTCAACTACATTACAGCCAGTTTCCAATTATATGCAGAAGTGAATAAAAGAGTATATGCAGAAGTGAATAAAAGACTCTTTTTGGAGATGAGTTTAAATTTATTATTTCATTAGACTGAGAAATTAAACCTAAAATGTATAAAACTTCATATTAATCATTTAGTTTCAGCACATAAATGCAAATGGCTTGGAACTGAGCTTCATTTGAAACTATAAGTAATAATTACCTAGCAACAAAGACTGCGTTTCACTAAAATGTGTATTTAGTAAGAACGGAGGACACTAGAGACCTGAACTAATCAGAGGATTATGGCCAGAACAAATTGATAGTCATAAATTACTGTTTAAATGGCCTTTTCTAAAATAACCCCAAAAAGAAATAGATACACTAAATGTGGGGGAGTGAATGAGGCAAGGAATGCAGTCACTTCATTATCTTTCATATAGAGAGTTATATTTATATACAGTTATACAGCTTTATACCCTGAGTCAGGTAGACAATTTGGAATGTAATTTACTGTGAATATGATTAAGGAACAATATTCCTATTCCATTTAAATCTCAGTGTCCATGAAACCATCTAGTTTTCCTCTAATTTGTCCATAGACAGATCTTACCTAATTAATCATCTGTGTACACAGAAATAGTTATGACAAATGCACATTCAAAGGAATCTAAAATCAATGGTTGGACTATCAATAACCTCTGACATGCAGTTAAAAATCAGTGGTTGGACTATCAATAACCTCCGATATGCAGGAGATACGACATTGTTAATGGAAAGCAAGGAAGATCTGGAGTGTTTAATTCTGAGAGTCAAAGATGAACATAAAAAATTTACACTGTAAGTTAATATCAAGACAATAAAGATAATTACAATTGCATATTATTAATGAGATATCAAAACAGTAAATGGAATCATTTTTCTGGCTCTAAAATCGACCAAAGTGGTGACTGCAGCCCTGAGATCAGAAGGCATTTAGCAGTTGGAAGACCTGAAATATTTGACATGAATAACTTATGGAAGAGTACAGATATCAGCCTCATAACCAGATTAGTTAATTCAGTAATTATTTCAATTTCTACTTATGGCTGCAAAACATGGACAGATATGAGAAGGGTGAAGATCTTTGAACTTGGTGTTGAAGGTGACTATTACACATCCCATGGACTGCAAAAGAGCAAAAATAACAAACAAAGAAGTCCTAGAATAAATATCACAAAAAATATTACTTCAAGCCAAGATCGCCAAACAGATCTTGTCATACTTGTCAAACAGTCATACTTTGGTCGTAACATGAGAACTGACTCACTCAAAAAGTCAATCATGCTGGGAGTGATCAGCAGCAGAAGAAAAACACAGGGGTGGGATTCAAATTTTTTAACAACTGGTTCTGTGGGCATGACTTAGTTGGTGGGCGTGGCTTGGTGATCATGTGATTAGATGGACATGGCTTGGTGATCATGTTATTGGCTGGGTGTGGCCAACTGAACATCACTCACATCGAGGCATGCATCTCCTCGCCTGGCCTCTCATGACTGTGGGGATGCTGCAACAGTTGTAAGTGTGAAAAATGGTCAT
>JANHFN010001475.1:30307-44829 GCA_032468175.1 Toxicocalamus goodenoughensis
CGTCATTATAGTTGTGCTTTTAAAGTTGTAGCAATGTTTCGGCAGAATCTCATCTGCCATCATCAGGCTTCTGTATTATTTAAAAGCACAATTATAATGACTGGGAAAATACCAGAACAGAACTGAATACCATACATATAAATACCCATGAAAACTTAAGAAAACACACACATATATATGTATATGTTGATTTGTCTGTTTTAAATGTATGTCAAATAAATGTTTTTTCCAGAATAAAAAAAAGTATGTTTTGAGGTTCTCAAGGCTTTTGATTTTGAACCTGCTTTTAAGGTTCAAAAGACCACCGGCGCTTTGCAAACCGTCTAATATTTCTTTTTAATAAATCCTCTTTGTTTTCAACGATCCAATTTTTTGTTGGGGGTGGGGGTGGATTTGAGTTATTTTTCAACAAAAACTCCCTATTGGAGACAGGAAGGGCATCCGGCAGATAAATTGTCCTAGAACCCAGTTTAAGAGGGCTGGTTATCTGCACCCCCAGATACTTCCTACTGTTGACCCCTTGTACAGCTGCAGTCTTGAGACCGAGGGGAGAGGGGCCTTGGGAGGCTTGCAGGACTTTTAGAGCCAGCCATCTGCAGAGATGCTCAACCAGACAGGCGGGAAATGGCAATTCGCGGAAGTCATCCCGAAAGCATTCTGGGAGTCGTAGTTCCCACTCGTGGACGGAGGGGAAAAGGTCGCTTTACTGTGAACATGCATTTGGGGGCAACTGCAAGCTCTCGGGTTGTGACAGGTCAGAGGTCAAAGAACAATCCCGACGTTAACCCAAAGTTAACACGGGTCGAAAACAGAACTTAAGCAAGGCCCTCCCGCGCGTGCGCACTTCCTCCCCTTTAAAACACGCCGCTGCTTTCCGCCCGCCAGCCAGCCGCCTCAATCACCCAACCGGGCTCTTTTAAGCCAATCAGACGGCGGGTTTTAGTCGGCCGCGCTCAGCTGCGCCGATTGAACCGTCGAATCAGCAAACAGTTCAGACTCCCGCCCCTACCCATATAGAACCAATCAGCGCGCAGTTCCCTAAGTAACGTTTCTCCCGCCCCCTTTTTTTTTTGTTTGCGCGCGTTTCCCATCTTCCCGCTGAATGTCGCCGAATTTACCTCAGGCAGGAGTTTTTAATTGCTTCATTCCCGGTTTTTTTTTAGCCTGCAAAGCGCTTCGCTCACCGGAGTTCGGGGGACGAGTCGCGGCCGCTCGTCGTCTTCAGGTGAAGAAACTCTCCCCGATGTCGTCGGCCATGAGTTCCCGCTCTGGAGACGGCGCCAGTTTGAATCGCCCCCGCGGCCGCACTGCGCAGGCGCGGAGGATGCATGACATCATCACGCCGGGAGCAGATTTGGAGGCGCGTCATGGGGTGGGCGGAGTTAACGGGACATATAGACGATGCTGGGTGCATAGAGCTAGAAAAAAGTAAAGAGAATCCTCTCATAGTGCTCAACTTAACCGTGGTTCATTTAGTGACCTCTCAAAGTGACAACGGCACTGAAAAAAGTGACTGTTTTTCATGGTTACGACCTTTGCAGCATCCTTAGAGTCACGTGAACACAATTCAGGTATTTGGCAACTGGTTCATTAACAGATGAGTTGGAAGGAGCCTTGGAGGTCATCTAGTCCAACCCCTCCACCCATCCCATATTGAAGACCATCGCCGGATCCCCTTTGGTGACCTTCTGGCAAGCAAAGCTGACAAGAAAGCTGGATTCCCTTAACAACTGGGTCACAAACATCACTTATTAAGCGATTCACTTAACAAGGGTGGCAGGAAAGGTCGTAAAATGGAGCAAAACCCGCTTAACAAAGGTCTCACTTAACAGCGGGAATTGGGGGCTCAATTGGGGATCGTAAGTCGAGGACCACTTGTATTTGAGAAGGAGTGTGACTATGCTTTAGTTGCAAGGAGAAGTCTGTAGCTTGCATAATCAGGTTTTTTTTTAAAAAAAGTTGAAATCTTTGTAGGAAAAACTGCCTGGTTGTTGTAGGGGGAAAAAAAGGATCATTTTTCATTTGTTTTTTTTTCCTTTGTAATCTGGCTTGTTATAGGAATAGCACTTGGACTTATATACCGCTTTATAGTGCTTTCCAGCCCTCTTTAAGCGGTTTATAGAGTCAGCCTCTTGCCCCCAACAATCTGGGTCCTCATTTTACCCACCTTGGAAGGATGGGTGGCTCAGTCAATCTTGAGCCTGGTGAGATTTGAACTGCCAAATTGTAGGCAGCCGGCTGCAGAAATAGCTTGCAGTACTGTTAACTTGCAGTACTGAAGTTATGCTTCAGAAGCTGGATATAAATAGGATTCTCAGCTATATCAGTAGCAGGATGGTTTTCAAACAACGCGAAGTTACAACCAGAGATTTCTTTTCAAGAAAAGAGAATTCTGACAACCATTAATGTCAACTCAAAAATATTTCTCGTGTCTTTTAGAATTGTCAGCAGAAAGGGAATGGGGGGAGTAATGCATACCTTAGATAATTGCTAGGCAGCCGAAGGTTCTGGCGTGCAAGATTATTACTGGAGAGCATGATTGATAACTTAGCTATGGATGTGTCCCATTGGAGAATATACATCTACCAGGGTCAAAGGTGAAATGAATGATGTGTCTCAGAGTAGGCTGCACCCAGGTAACGTCGACATGTTCACTCCTAATAAATGATTTTTTTAAACTGAGAGGTGCGGCTTGAGACTCATGATTTGAATGGGGGTGGATTGTCGGAGCCCTGATAGCTAGCTGACTCTAAGGCACATCATTCATTTCACCTTTAACCCTGGTCTTCCCCCACCCTCAGATGTATATTCTCCAATGGGACACATCCATAGCCAAGAGTCATCAATCATGCTCTCCAGTAATAATCTTGTGTGCCAGAAGCTTTGGCCACCTAGCAATTATCTAAGGTATGCACTATGTCCCCACTCCCCTTCTACTGGCAACTCTAAAAGACAAGATAAATATTTTGAGTTGACAAATAATATATAACTCTGAGGAAGTGCAGTCAGTGCCTTTTGAAGAATAGAATAGAATGCAGAATAACTTGGAGACCTACTGTAGAAGGTTAGCACCCACTCCTCCTAGAAGAATGAAGTATTTTGTGAAATATTTAAAAAGGCAGAAATATTTCCCTAAAGGAAAAGCAGTTTGTTTAGTGACTATTCAAAGCGGCACTGACAAAATTGGCATATGACTGTTTTTCACACTTACGACTGTTTGCAGCATCCACAGGGTCACGTGATCAAAATTTGGCCTTTTGGCAACTGACTCTTATTTATGAAGGTTGGAGTGTGCCAGGACCATGTGTTCTCCTTTTGTGAACGTCTGGCAAACTTCAATGTGTGGAGGGTGAAGGATGTGTGGTTTGTGTTTATTTTCATGGTCATGTGCACTGAAGATGGTGTTTGATTTCATTGTACGAGGTGCAAGGACAATAAAGTTAACTAAGTCAACATGGAAGCCAGAATCGCTTAACAACTATGTTGCTAATGTAACAACTATGGTGATTCACTTAAGTGTTATGGCAAAAAAGGGGTTGTAAAATGGAGCAAAATTCAGTTAATGGCTCTTGCTTGGTGACAGAAATATTGGGCTGTTGTGGCTGTAAGTCAAGGACTATCTGTAGAAACTAGGAACCAACAAGTTCCCAACTCCAACATCTCCGCCTTCACATCTCAGACACAGAACATTCTCCATGTGGGCTTGGAAAAGTTGAAAACTCAGAAAACTGGCAGGAGACTCTAATTTTATAAACCCAGAAAGCAGTGGTGGGATTCAATTTTTTTAACTCTCAGTTCTGTGGGCGTGGCTTGGTGGGTGTGGCTTGGTGGGTGTGGCAGGGGAAAGATATTACAAAATCCCCCATTCCCTCCCCATCCACTAACCTGCTTTCCAGCTCCATTCTCCTGTGCAGGGCACTCAAAGAAGACCCAGCCAATCAGCTGGGACTCAATGGGAGGCAGAGAAGAGATGGGGTTGGCCGGTTCTCCGAACAACTCAAAATTTCCGCTCCCGGTTCTCTGCAACCGGTCAGAACCGTCTGAATCCCTTCTCTGCCAGAAAGGATGGTATAAGAAACTTAAGAACAAGAGTTTGCTGGAACCTTTATTTCAAGTCTAATAGAGCAAATTTGGAATTGAAATGTAGAAAAATATTGAAGAATAGCTGGCTCTAGGAAGCCGATCCTACTTGAAGGGGCTCTTTGAAGTGCTCCTGGCTGTTGCCCAGCTCATTTTGAAGCCTACCCAAATACCATCCCAGGACCATCGATGTTGTGATACATCTCGCCCAGCTTTGTTTCACATGCTGGAGACAATGCGGCTCCCCACCTTTTCGGCTCCGTTAAGGATATGTGGGCTCAGGAATGAGCCAAAGGAAACTGCCCTTTCAAAACAGAGTTGAGGGTTGCTATTCTTCAGGTGCTAACCAGAGAGTCCTCACTTGCTCTACCACTGGCACAAACTCATTTATTGCCTCATTGTGAAGGATCGGGCTTAGGACCAAGTACTCAAAAAGGTTGACAGGGGCAGCACTTCGGAGGCTCTTGGGCAGAGGGATTTGAATAGGCAAAGCTATGTTCCCGATGAGGAAGTGTTCGAGATATTTTTCTTCCAAGGCGGTATTCATGTACAAGAGGAGATCTTGAAGCCGTTGTGCGATTTGCTCCGGCTCCCAGGAGGACAGAGGCCCCAGAAACAAGAGGTGCATCAAGCAAGTCTTGTAGTGGTAGTTTGTGAGCACCGGGTTCTTGTTGTCCAGGATCCCACTGGACTCTCTGAAAAAGATCAGGATCTGAAGACATTTCAGGTGGCAGCTGTCCATGGGAGCTCGCTGGCTCACCCACTTGAAGAAGAGCAGCTCCTGAACGGCAAAACTTCGATGCCAAGCTATACCGTTTACATTTTCCATTGGGTCACCTCCGGTGGTCAGGAAGATGAGAGAGTCTCCTTGCTGCACTCCGAGTAAGATATCGATAAAGATCTCCTTCCTGGATCGAAGTTCTAGTTTCAGCCGGCAGCTTTTGTTGGAATTCTGGATGGTGAGAGTTGAGTTGTATTTCTGGCCGAGAGCGTCCCATGCCTTGCTTACCAGAGCGTGGAACCACTGGGTGGTTTTCTCACCATCCAAATGGGAACTGGTACAAAGGACATGCATAAGGGATTTACTCTGCTCTTCTTTGCTCAGTTCTCGTTCCGGATGATGGAGGGAGCACATCACATCCCCCAGCAGCCTCTCTCTCTTACACAGGCACTCTGCCTCTATCAAGATGTGGCCATGCTTGCCTGGAGAACCCTCAGAGTCACTGATTTCAATGTGGAAGGAGTGGCCCTTGGGCGGCAGTATAGGCACAAGGACACAGAATGTTTTCGAGACCTCCGTGGACCACCCTTCAAAGGCACTGCCCACCCCGATGCAGTTCTCCAGCAAGAGCATGTTTTGACCCCGACTCTCTTCCAGCAGGTCGTTGACTAACATCTCCACAAAATCGCACAGACTGGATATATCGCCCGTCTCGATATGCTGCTCATAGAAAGCCTCCAACAATTTCTGCTTGGATTCGTAATCTTCCGGTTCTGGATCGGTGTCTTCAAAGTCATCTTCACCGTTGGTGGTGGTGCTGGAGCCGTCTGTGCTGGACTCGTCGCTGGGCTCCCTTGCAACGGTGCGTCTGCAGCATCCAAACAGGATGACGATGACCAGCCCTACGTAAGGCCACCCATCCCAGATGCCATCTGCCGTGTCGAGGTCCTCTGCGGTCCACTGTTCCTGGTTCTGTTTGAGATCCCAGTTCCAGTTCTTCTGGTCCATTTCCACTTGGAGGTGCCCCATTTCTGTAGTTAGCCGTTTCTCATGCTCCTGGAGACGATTCAGGGTGGTCAAATCTGTGATGTCGTTGACCAACAGGGGGTGATGGATTAATGCTAGGGCCGCCAGGAAAAGCAGAGGAGCTATGGCCATATCTTAACACGGTGGTCCCTGGAAGGAAGCACAAATGATAGAGGTGTTCAAAGGGTAGCCAGGAAAGAGGAAACTATTGTTTTAAATGTACGACTGTTCTTATGTATCAGTTCGTTGGATTTTTTAAAATATATGCAGGTATTCCTCTTCTCTGCACCCTTTCTAAGGTCTCAACACTCTTTTTTTTTTTTTTTTTCATCATGGTGACTGGATGTCTTATTTAAAGTATGACCTCACTGGTGCAGTATAAAGCATTACTATCACTTCTAGTGATCTTAATGCTATCCCTCTCTGGATGCAGCATTAGGACTGCATTGGCTTTGTTGGCAGCAGAAGAGATTAGAGAAGAATTAAATATGCTTGTCCAACTCGAGGTGTGTGGTACAGGCCTATATTACAGTTGTATCAGTGAATTAACTGAAGATAATTGAAGGGAAACATTGGTCTGTTATAAAGCACTCTGGGGAACAATTTGCGTGTTGGGAATTATGAGGAAAACAAAATTGCAGCTATATCTTTGTAGAAATTCTTGGTGCATTCCACAGAATGATATGCACAGTCCCAAAATTGCTGTCCTTCAAAACAGAGAACTGTAAATCTAACATTTAAAAAAAGGAGCTGAAAAGGGGACAGGATGGGACAAGCAAGTTAATTATGGTTGTAGCCCTTCCTGGTTTCAAATTATCCTGGAAAAAAAGTCCGTCAGCATCCCAATCGGGAACCCCAAGACATCCCCAGAATATCAAGACCTTCCCAACATCTCTGGACTGCTTAACAGGTGAGGGAGTCTGGAGTAAGGATCCGTGGGAGGGTAGGTAGGAAGCTCATGATGGACATGATTTCACCATATCATTAAATCAGCTCTGGGTAATGAATTGACCCGAAGTCCGAACTCAGAGTGGACTCTAGAGTCCCTTGGATTTCAAGGAGGTCAGACCAGTCGATCCTAAAGGAAAATCAACCCCGACTGCCCTTTGGAAGGTCGGATTCTGAAACTGAAGCTCGAAGACCTTGGCCACCCAAGGAGAAGAGTGGAACTCCTTGGAAAAGACCCTGAGATTGGGAAAGATGGAGGGCAAAAGGAGGTGACAGCAGAAGATGAGATGCTTAGAAAGTATCATAGATACAGTGGACTTGGCTTTGGCCAGACTTCGGGAGGCAGTGGAGGATGGGGAGTGGGGTCCTGCTGTGATCCAAGGGGTCGAGAAGAGTCGGACATGATTGAACAACAGCAACCTATCTCACCCCTGCGTCCATTGTGCAATTTGGCCTTACCTCATCTCATAATGGGAGATTAGATCCCTCTAGAATGTATAGGTAGTCCTAGATTTAACAATAGTTCATTTAGTGACTGTTCAAGTTAGAACGGAACTGAAAAAGGTGACTTGTGACACAACCGTTGCAGCATCCCCATGGTCATTTGAACAACATTTGGACAGTTAGCAACTGGTTCATATTTATGATGCAGATGCCACGTTTTTTGCAACCTTCTGACCAAGCAAAGTCAATGGGGAAGCCAGATTCACTTAACAACTGTATTCCTAACTTAACAACTGCAATGATTCACTTAACAACTGTGGCCCAAAAGGTCCTAAGATGGAGCAAAATTCACTTAATGGTCTCACTTAACAACAGAAATGTTGGGATCAATTGGGGTTATAGGTTGTGTACGCATTTGACCTGCCTGAACTCCTGATCATCATGTTGCTAATGAGGCAAATTGTGCCTTCCTGGCAGGTGTCCCTGGTTCAGTCTTTCACACAGTCCATGCCAACCACTTCGAAGTCCACCATCAAGAAAACTGAGTACTTAGAGACTCTCACCACCTCTGGAACACTTCAAATCAATGAAGAAAACCTAAAGAAGGTGGACATTTTTCAGTATCTGGGATCCCACCTCCAAAGCAATGGCTACATCAATGGCAAGGTGCCAGCAAGGGTGAACGCAGCCTGATGAGAACTCAACCAGTGTATCATGTGACAGACAAATGCCAACCCGCCTTAAATCTAAGATTTACAAGGCAAGCATCCTATTGCACGGTATGGTGGGCAGCAACAACAGGGACCGAAAGCTCTCTCCATGCCATAGAAATGCGAAGGCTCCGTTGGATATTGGGCATCTCCCGTCTTGACCACATCACAAATGACACCCTTCAACAGCATTTTGGTGTTGCACCAATTACAGAGAAGATGAGAGAAGGCCAACTCCGCTGGTATGGACATGTCCAGAGAGCAGCACCTTCCACTGTGGCCAAGATTGCCTACCAACTAGAGGCCAATGGCCGGTGACCTCGTGGGCATCCAAAACAGAGATGGCAAGACACCATCAACAAAGATATGCAAGCCATGGGCCTGCGCCTTGGAGACGCAGCTGACCGTGAAAAGTGGCATTCAATAATCTGAAAAGCATATCCTGCACTTGTGGGAATATGCTGAGAAGGAGGAGGAGGAACAAGAAAAAGCAAGAAGGCAAAAGAAGAGGAAGAAGAAAAGGAAGCAGGAAGAAGCAGAAGAAGGAGCAAGAGAAGAAGCATGAGGAGGAGGAAGAGAAACAAGAAAAGGGAGGAGGAGGAGAAGAAGAGAAAGAAAGGCAGAGAAGCAGGAAAGCAAAAGAAGGAGCAGGAGAAGAAGGAGGAGAAGAAAAAGAAGGAAGAAGAAAGAAGAAGTGAGAAGAAGAAGAATCTCCATGTCTTTCAGCTGCCTTCAGTTTTTATATTTGTTATTTTTGAGGCACTTGTGTCTCTCGATGGTTGACACTCCCTGTTTTATACAGAAGCAGAAATGCAGACTTCCCAGCGAGTCTTTTGAGTCAGACCAAATGAGAAAACCGAGTGCAATGGATCTCTCCGACTATAGGATTGCCCCTACTGAAAGAGCGAGGCGTGGGATTTAATAAGCCGCCCAGAGTGACCTTGGGGTAAGACGAGCAGCCTATAAATTTTTATAAACCAAATAATCAATCATACTGTTTCTTGGGCTGTTAAGATCAAATGGGTGTCTTATACTTTTTATAAACAAATTAACAAACAGATTCTGTGTCTTGGCTTGTTATAAAAAAAGCCTCAGAAACTGGCCCTAGAATTGGCAGCTGCGATACAGACGTAACCCTCACTAGCAGCCATGCTAGGGCCACATCCTTCCCCCAACCCCAACCTACCTCTGGTGGCACATAGGTTTTTAAGGGGCAGTGCATCTTAAACCAGGGATGCTCCGTACCTTTTGCCTGCTCCTTCCTGGCACCATCACTTCCTAAGTCACAATCCCAGGTTTGCTCCAGCCTTCGGGGAGCCCCATTGGCTGCTAGTTGCTGCACTAGTAACCCCCTTCCCATTGTTACTTGACTGACTGTGAAGTCACGGCTGGCCTATAAAAGGATATCAAATTCTGGCTCCCATTTGCAGATCCAGGAAACCAGCATTCTCATCCTGCTTTTGGACAAGCGGTTCCCCCAGAATGTTCTACCAGGTTCCAGCAAGAAAAGGAAAGATAGATGTTATCACCAATTTCACTGGTGGTTTAAACCTCTTGCAGCCATTAGAGGAAAGAGAAATGCCCCCTCCCCATTTTTTCCGAGGGGGTCCTGCATTTCAAACAGGAAAAAAAACCTTACAAGATGACATCCAAGGGATTTTCCCCCCACTGCTTCTGCCGTAGTATAGTCAAATCATAGTCACAAATCAAAGCATAAAACGGCAGCAATTCATTTAAATTCTCTGAAAAAAATGCATTGGGAAACAAAAGAGCTTTTCTAATACTATCCAGAGGAGAAGGACATTTTTATGGAAATGGAAAGCATTGTAGCAGGAAGAGCAACCACATCTTATTCATTAGAAGGCAGGAGGCCTACCAGCAATAAGCTGCAAAACTCTGTTTAACCACAGGATGGTACCAAAGAGTGAGCCTTCTGTGTCACTCTGCTGCCATCTAGTGGTTTTCTGAACTTTTCGGAGCACAGATGCAGGAGCCCTGGCTTAGCATGTTGTACAATTTCAACTGTACAATCAAAAGGACCTAACTTTTGCCCCTGCCTATTGCTAGAGTAGAGCAGATATTTGATGGGTGCATTTGTAGAACATAGTAGATTTGTGGGAAAGGAGGGGAGGCAGGGAAGGGGGAAAAAGAAGAGAGAAAGAAAGAAAAAGGAAGGGAAAGAGAAAGGAAGGAAGAGAAAGAAAAGGAAGGGAGAGTGAGAAAGAAAGAAAATGAAAGAACAGCTTTTGGACTAGATTCTGCTCTTCCATCTTAACCTTACCTTGATTTGTAGATGTTAATGGGAGAGAGAGCATCCCCGAGAGTGGAGAACATGGAGATCCATTTGCTAGTCAGTTTATAGTCAGGGGATAAAGGAAGGAAAAGAAAAGGGGGAGAGAGGAATGGAGAGAAAGAAAGAAAGGAAAAGAAAGAATAGAAAGAAAGAAAGAAAACGAAAGAGAAGCATAGTGATAGCCTGGCAAGCAGCACAAAACGCACTTGGGCCTGGGCAGTTAGAGTCAAATGCCAGCAGTGCTTCCTAACGGCTTGGGAGTCTGGCCAGCTGTTGACACCTGCTCGGACGGTGGTGTAAATCCACAGCAACTCCACTGAAGTCTGCAGAAGGGCTCCAAATTTAACTTAACACATGGCCGTGCCCCTGAATTCTCCATCCAGAGTCTTTCTCCAACCCCAGAATCCTTCTCTAAGTCTTCTTATGAGGTGTCACATTGCAGTGGAATAAAACGGCAATTATGGGGATGTCATGAGAGGATTAGGCAGCAGGGGGTGGACAAGCCGGCCATCTTAACTGAGGCCTTCTTGATGCTGCAGCTCAAAGCAAGAGGAGGAGGACAGAGAAGGATTGCAACGACACTGTTGGTCCATCCACCTGCCTAAGAAGCATCACATCATTCCTGGATCTTCTGTTGATCTTCTGTTCCTGGATCTTCTGTTCCTGGATCTTCTGTCCTAAGGACAGAAGCAACCTAAAACTAAGGAGAAATTTCCTAACAGAACAATGAACTAGTGGAACAGAAGTTGCCTTCAGACGTTGTGGTGCTCCATCACTGGGGGGTTTTAAGAAAAGACTGGACTGCCATCTGTAAGATATGGTGTAGGGTCTCCTTCTTGGCCGGGGGGTTGGACTAGTTGACCTACAAGGTTCCTTCCAACTCTATCATTCTGTTATTCTGGTATCTCAACTGTTCCTGCTAACTTGCAATACGCTGAAGGGGGACACCACAGAGCTCTTGGAAATATTTTGAGTGGAGGGCCTTGTGCTCTTGGAAATATTTTGAGTGGAGGGCCTTGGAGAGGTTATGCCTCCTCCTTGGGAAGGATGACCCAGCCCCTAGCCTCATTGTGGTGCGCTCCACACAAAATTTTGGGCTGAAAGATTTGGATGGGACCTCTTCCATTCAGCCCTTTTCCTCCCCCTTCGGTTCCGTGATTCCCGAACCCACAATCTGTGCAACCTGGCACCATCTACAAGAGGAATCCGAATCTGGTGCCATTTGGTTCCAGCTGGCTTCCTCAAGCTGGGGAGGGGAAATAAAGGGACATGGTACCCAAGTGTAACGGGAAGGTGTGAGTAGTAGCAAGACGCTGTTGAGGCACCGATGCTGAGAACCGTTGAATAACCTTTGCAGGTTTATGCCTGGCTGTTGCTCTGTGCCCTGCTGTGCCAAACGGGGGCCGAGGATTCAGCAATTCCGAATCCTGCCATCAATCAGAATAGCAGCTGATTTGATTTACGAGGGTCCCTTGTAATGACAGCCAGCTAATCCTGGCCTCTTTACCTGGGATTACTGTCAATCATAGTTCATTACCTGTGGGTCCAATCGGTGCCCCGCATTTTCGAGGGCTGGATGGGGTGCACTTTTCCACTGAACCGCAGCCGCCCCCTCCCGCTGCCCTGAACGGCCTGTCATCGCAGCTATAAATAATGTGATTTGTTTGCAGAAGAACAAATTTAGCTTGTCCAAAAGGTCACCGTGCCGGGAGCCCAGCCTTGCTTCAAATAGTCTTCCATTAAAATGGTTCTCGTGTTTTGAGCTTCACAACCAAAGGAGGAGAAAGCTGAGGACATGGAAGGTGGCGAGGGGGCAGACAGGAACCCACAGGGCCCTTTGGTGTCTTTCTCCTCCTTCTCACCTTGTCCAAGGAAGAGCCTACATTCTCTGATGACGCGAAGATGACAGAAATAGCCAACACCCCCGATGATAGTTGCAAGATGCAGATGGATCTCGACAGGGGTGCATGGCTAAGGCAGGTTGCCCTGTTGCATCTCCGCTGGGAACAGAGGGTGGCCCAGGTTAGCCAGCACAAAGTTGCAATTTGTACAGATACTCCTCAATTTACAATGTGTTCCAATATCTCAGGGATTGCCACAAAGAAGAGGGGGTCAAGCTATTCTCCAAGGCACCCGAAGCCAGAACAAGAAGCAATGGATGGAAATGAATTAAGGAGAGAAGCAACTTAGGAGAAACTTAGAAGGAGAAACTTCCTAATCAGTGCAACGATTTGCCTCCAGAAGTTGTGGGTGCTTTATCACTAGAGGCTTTCAAGAAGAGATTTGACAGCCAATTGTCTGAAATGATATAGGGTTTCCTGCCTAAGCAATGGGGTTGAACTACTGTACAAGACCTCCAAGGTCCCTTCTAACTCTGTCATTCTGTTCTGTTTTATTCTGTTCTGTTTTATTCTGTTCTGTTTTGTTCTAAAATGAAATTCAGTATAGAGAAGAGTATGTGTTTACACTTAGGCAAGATCAACTAAAAGCACAGGTACGGATTAGGTGAAACTCTGCTCAATAACAGTAACTGAGAGACGGATTTTGGAGTCATAGGGGCAATCATTTAAATATGAGCCAGCAGGGTGTGGCATTAGCCAAAAAAGCCAATGTAATCCTAAACTGCATTAACAGAAGGATACAATCGAGATCAAGTGAGGTACTAATACCACTCTATAAAGCCTTAGTAAGGCCACACCTAGAATCCTGCATCCAGTTTTGGCCACCACACTACAAAAAAGATGTTGAGACTCTAGAAAAAGTGCAGAGAAGAGCAACCAGGATGATGAGGGGACTGGAGGCTAAAACATCTGAAAAACGGTTGCAGGAACTGGGCTTGGCTGCCGTGTAGACCCTTAGGAGTCCAGGTATTATAGGCGTAGGTCGGGTAGAGGTCATCGTAAGGGTTTCCGGTCAACCCGTTAAGCTGGGACCCAAAGGCTCCTTTGCAAAGCTCCGTTTGCTGATGGCGTTCCTTTTTCCGCCACTTGGCTCTTCGGTTCTTGAACCAAACCTTGAAAGAAAAGAGACATGTCAGTGAGTGTTCCAACTAACTAACTCGAAAACCAATAAACTCAGAGATATAAATTTCCTTCAAGTTCCATTTTATGAGAGTTGTCATATTGACACAACTGGGACTGGAGGCTAAACCCTATGAAGAACAGTTGCAGGAACTGGGCCTGGCTAGTCTAGTGAAGAGAAGGACCAGGGGAGGCAGGAGAGCATCTTCCAATATTTGAGGGGCTGCCACAGAGAGGAGGAGAAAGGGGGTCAATCTATTTTCTAAAGTGCCTGAAGGCCAGACAAGGAATAATGGATGGAAACAGATCAAGGAGAGTTTCAGCCTGGAAATAAGGAAACCCTGAACCATTCCTGACAGATGGGAGTCCAGCCTCTTCTTGAAAGCTTCCAGTGATGAAGCTCCCACAACTTCTGAGGGCAACTTCTGTTCCATTGGTTGATTGTTCTCCCTGTCAGAAAATTCCTCCTTATTTCTCTGCACTTTTTCTAGAATCTCAACATCATTTTTATAATGTGACCAAAACTAGATGCAGTACTCTAGGTGTGGTCTTACTAGGGCTTTATAGAGTGATATTAGTACCTCCCTTGATTTTGATTGTATCCCTCTGTTAATGCAACTCAGGATTGTGTTGGCTTTTTTGGCTGCTGTTGCACACTGCTGGCTCCTATTTAGCTGGTTGTCCACGATCCCTCCCATAGTTCCTGCTATTGAGCCTGGTTTCACCCAGTCCATATGTGTACTTGTGGTTTTTCTTGCCTAAGTGTAGGACTTTAGTTTTCTCTGCATTGAATTTCATTTTGTTAGATTAGGCCCAGTGTTCTAGTCTGTCAAGATCCATCTGGATCTTGAGCCTATCATAATTGCCTTCTGCAGTGATTTCCCTCGCATGACGTGGCCAAAATAAGTGAGGCACGGTTTCGTGGTTTTTGCCTTCCAGGGACACGTCTGACGTTATGGGCTGCAGTAGTAGCTTGTTAGTCCAAGGAAGACTGCAGGAACCTTCTCCAGCAGCTCGGTTCAAATGAGGGCCGACTGTCTTCCAGTCTTGCTTTTTAAATAACTTGCTAATTTTTTTTCATCCTTTTCCTTTTCTGTTGCTCACAGAAGAAAATGGAGAGTTGGTAGCTTTCGATGGATCACACCACCTGTTTATGGAGCGCTGAAGGGACCCGCTTGAGATTTCTGGGGAAATGTTTATGACATTCAATTATCGGGCTGTGGGCTCTGCATGCAGAAACTCCTCTAAAACATTTCTTTGTAAAGGATGGGAGGGGGAGA
>JANHFN010001475.1:92741-110645 GCA_032468175.1 Toxicocalamus goodenoughensis
GACCCATTCCAGGCCGCTCCTGGGCAGTGTCCCAGCCACTCCAGACGTGCCGCTCCTGACTTTCGATCTGTTCCTCTGCCCAGGTGTGTCCCACCGGCATCTCTCCGATCACCTTTCTGAGTTGGTGGAGCAAACCCTGAGTGACCTGGAGCAGTCCAAGTGCATCAGTGTGGAAGATGAGATGGACGTGGCGCCTCTGAATCTGGGCATGATCGCAGCTTATTACTACATCAACTACACCACCATCGGTATAATGGGTCTGGGGGGGAGAGAGAGAGGTGGTGGTGGTGGTGGTGTCGTGTCCTTGTTGCTCGGGGTGTGATGCAGCCTCCCTCCCTTTCTCAAATTACCCGCTTCTAGAACTCTTCAGCATGTCCCTGAATGCCAAGACGAAAGTGAGGGGGCTGATTGAAATCATCTCCAATGCTGCAGAATATGAGAATATTCCCATTAGACACCACGAGGACAACCTCTTGCGGCAGGTAAGGGGATAATCCTCTCTCTTCTCTGCCATGGGAGGTTCCTGGTTGTTCTGACCCAGCTCCCCAAACACCACAAACCCTCTGTATTTAAATCAGTGATTCCTTTATTAGGAGCGCCGGCAAAAGGTTTCTCTCTCACCGCAGGCTAACAAGTCCATCTGACAGGGGAGATGAATAGTTCCCTGCCACATCTATTCATCTCCGTCCCCTGCCTTTGATCCCCAGAGCTCAGGTGGGGCTTCACTAGCAGCAGCCCAAGGACCGGCCCATAGATTTCCACTGCTCTCTCCTCTCCTCTGCCTTCTGTGCATCCATGTGTCAGGCACTGGGCCCGGCTGTTCCTCCTCTTCCTCATCAACCACCTCCAGACCTCTTCATCTGAGGGCTGATGGACGGCTCAGGCTCCTCCTCTGACTCTCTGTCAGCTCCATTCCCTCTTTTCCCCTCGCAGCTCCCAGGTTGCCTTACTGCTGACCCTGACTCCCACACCACCTCCTCTGATTTGGTTGCTGGAGCCGATAGGTCACAACCCTGGTTCTCCGGTGGGCTTTCTGGTGACTTACTCAATGGTTACATCTCCACAGCCAGCCCTTCGGTGGTTTTAGCTAAGGAGGAAAGCCCGATTCTCTGTAGCTCGGTAGTGAGATGGGCAGCAGATAAAATTTAAGAACTAAAACCAATTCCTCGCTCACCAACAGAGAGGTGGCAAAAGACCCATCCACTCTCTCCTCCCCCCCTCCCCCCAAATCCATTTGGGTTTTTCAGAGGTTGACTTTTCCTGTTCTTAGAAAAAAATCAGTGTTTGGGAAAACTTCCTATCAAAAGCCAGGCAGTATAAAGAGAATGGAAAATAGTTTTATTAGCTTCTGTCTTTTAATAAAATGCGCTAATCGGAAAAAGGCACCTACTAGGCTCCTTCTGATTTTGGGCTACTTTCAGTAGCTGAAGTTTAAAAAAACCCAATTCTGTGGGAACTTCTGTATTCACTTTTCCGCCTGCGATCTTCTCCGTGTCTCCCATCCGAGTTGCACAGAGGGGCAGCCATAGTTGCTCTCTGTCTTAATTGCTTTGTTGAGAAATGTGCAGGATGACAATTATCTCCAGGGATCCCTTATCAGAAGAAACGTAGCGGATTGCAAGAAGCAGGCGGGTTCCTTGCAAGATCCCATGTGTTTCCCCCGCAAAAGGCATATTTTGCCCAATGAATGCTGCAATCTCAATAGCTTAAACCTTTGATTAAATGTAAGTGGGGCCTCCGTAGGCAGCAGATGGAGATGACCGTTTGTGCCAGTGTACGGTCGTCTATGATGCTTAGAAGCCCCCCCCCTTCCTTTTCCTTCTCTAGCTGGCCCAGAAAGTGCCCCACAAGCTGAATAACCCGAAGTTCAATGACCCCCACATCAAAACCAACCTCCTTTTGCAAGCGCATTTGTCGCGGATGCAGTTAAGCGCGGAGCTCCAATCGGACACCGAGGAGATTCTGAGCAAGGTACAAGTGTCAACTCATAAAATGTTTCTATGATCTTTTTAGAGTTGCCAACAGAAAAAGGGAGAGGGGAGCAGTGCAGCAGCTTGGAAAGTGAAAGTGTATTCCATAAATGTTTTCAAAGATAGTAACTAGGTGACAAGTTTCTGCCAGGCAAAATTCCAACTGGAGAGCATGACTCTGGGCTATGGATGTGTCCCATTGGAGGATATGAATTAGGATACACCCAGAGGTGGGGGGGGGAACCAGGGTCAGAGGCAATAGTGAATGATGTGTCTCAGAGTCGGCTGCACCCAGGCAGTGCTGGCATGTTTACTCCCAATAAATCCTTCGAACGTTTGGCTCGAGACTCATGATTTAAATGGGGGGAACTGCTGAGATCCTGACAACCAGAACAGGTGGGGGTAGAAGAGGGGGGAGGGATGGCCAGGTCCCATGTGGCACGGCCTTGCCTCTTTGGGTCTGGCCGGAGCATGGGCTCACTGGGCAATTCAGCAGAGGCTCCACCCGGCACCCTCAAGCCGATCCTTTGCCATTCTCAGGCCATCCGGCTGATCCAGGCCTGCGTGGACGTCCTCTCCAGCAACGGCTGGCTGAGCCCCGCCCTGGCGGCCATGGAGCTGGCCCAGATGGTCACGCAGGCCATGTGGTCCAAGGACTCTTACCTGAAGCAGCTTCCGCACTTCACCTCCGAGAACATCAAGCGTTGCACGGAGAAGGTGAGCACAGACTCGCGGGCTCCGCCGTTCCAGCTCAGTGGGCTAGAGCAGTGGAGCCACCTGGGAGGAGGCCACGGCAAGCCTTCCCACGGGAGAAGGAGAGGCAGAATGGAGTGCCTGATTGTACGACTATTTTAAAAAAATTAAACCAAGCCATTTCTTTACCAGATTTATATCCAACCTGCTTGAGCAAGAAGTCTGGGCTAGGCTGGCCGGCTGACTGTACTGTAAAAGAAGCCAACCTACTGGGAAGGGTTTCCAAGGGCTGAGCTTGGCAGAAAGTCTTGAGCTGCTTTTTGTCTTTCTTGAGGAATAATTGAGAACCAGGGAGGGGCCCAACTTAGGCAAATAGCCCTTAGATTTATATACCGCTTCCCAGGGCTTTTACCGCCCCCTCTAAGTGGTTTACAGAGTCAGCCTCTTGCCCCCAACAATCTGGCTCCTCATTTGACCCACCTGGGAAGGACGGAAGGCTGAGTCAACCTGGAGCTGAACAGGATCTAACTCCTGGCAGTGGGCAGAGTTTGCCTGCAATGCTACACTCTTAACTAGTACGACACCAGGAAGGAGAAGGAGAAAAGGAATAAGAGGAAGGGAAGAGAAGGAAAGGAGAAAGGAAAAGAATAGCCCTTAGACTTATATACCACTTTACAGGCCTCTCTTAAGTGGTTTACAGAGTCAGCCTCTTGCCTCCCAACAATCTGGCTCCCCATTTGACCCACCTGGGAAGGACGGAAGGCTGAGTCAACCTGGAGCCTGGTGAGATAGATTCAAACGGCCACATTGCAGGCAGTCAGCAGAAGGAGCCTACACTACTGCACTCTGACCAGTGTGCCCCCACAGCCCCTGTCCCTACAGCTCCTTTGGGGCAGTTTTTGGAAGCAGGCCGTCCCAAAGAGAGGAGCATCTCCCTAATTCAATTCCCGAAGGAGGCCTGCTTTATGCCAGAGTGTGCTGTGCGCTGCTTGCAGTCCGGAGAATTTATTAAATCAGGAACTTCATGGCTGCCCCCAGAGCGACAGCTGCCTGTGGGGAGTTAGTTACTTCACCCTGCTTCCTTCTGCCATTGCCAAAAAAGCAAAGGACTTGAAGAAACACCCCATTGGTGAGACCAC
Source organism: Toxicocalamus goodenoughensis (assembly GCA_032468175.1). Classification (NCBI taxonomy): domain Eukaryota; kingdom Metazoa; phylum Chordata; class Lepidosauria; order Squamata; family Elapidae; genus Toxicocalamus; species Toxicocalamus goodenoughensis. The sequence goes on from JANHFN010001475.1 coordinate 96,544, forward strand.
AAACGCCTCCCACTGATCCTGATACGTGTGTCAGCTGCTTGTGTGTGTGTGTGTGTATGTGTGTCTTTCAATGACACCGTAACCCGGAAGCTTTTCCCCCTGGGGGGCTGCCAGCACCTGCTCACCACCCCCCACCCCGCCTGTCATTTCCCGCAGGGAGTGGAGAGCGTGTTTGACATTATGGAGATGGAAGACGAGGAGCGCAACGTCCTGCTTCAGCTCTCCGACGCCCAGATTGCAGATGTGGCTCGCTTCTGCAACCGATACCCCAACATCGAACTCTCCTACGAGGTGGTGGAGAGGGACATCATCCGCAGGTAAGGCAGGGGCCGGGAAGGTGGCAAGAGGGAGGCTTGGGGGCGACGACACCTAGCGGTAGCTGTTTGCCTTCTCACTATTCTCGTGGCTTCTTGACGGAGGCAAGACTCCTGGGGTGGACTTGGCTGCCGGGGAGGAGGGAGAGGAAGGAGGGAAGAGGCCAAAAGAGGCTGAACAGTTTCAGAACGAGCTAGTTTGTTATTGGGAGCGGGCTTGTGTGTGTGTGTGTGTGTGTGTGTTTGTGCAAGCTGAAGAATGACAAATTTGGTAATCAGCTCCGCAGCAATTTGTACTGAGGAGCTACTACAGAAGTTTTAAATCAAGATCAGGTGACGTGTTAAGCTGTCCCTCTTGCAAAGCTTTAGGAGATGCTCTTTTGAACCCAGAGTCTTAGTACCGCCTTATAATCCCTTGGTAAAGGCCACACTTGGAATCCTGCATCCAGTTTTGGTCCCCACGATGTAAAAAAAAGTGTGGAGGCTCTAGAAAGAGTGCAGAGAAGAGCAACCAAGAGGATGAGGGGATTGAAGGACTAAGGGGTGACATGATGGCATCTTCCAATATTTGAGGGGGTCAAGCTCTTTCCCAAAGACTCTTGAGGGCAGGACAGGAAGCAATGGGTGGAAATGAATGCAGGGCAGAAGCAACCTGGAACTAAGGAGAAATTGCCTGACAGTTGGAACAGTTGATCAGTGGAACAACTTGCCTCGAGAGGTTGTGAATGCTCCAACACTCAGAGTTTTGAAGGAGAGATTGGACAACCATTTGTCTGAAATGGTAGAGGGTTTCCTGCCTGAGAAGGGTTGGACTAGAAGACCTCTAAGGTCCCTTCCAACTCTGTTCTTCCCTTCCCTCCCAGAAGAGCATGAAATGCTTTGGACTTTCTAAGACTTTTTCTCTAATAGCTTTCAGGTTCTTCCTTTTTAACAAAATAAACAAACGGGGCATTCAGAGGCCCCTTCTCTACCCTCAACTCTTTCTGTGAGAGCTGGTTTGGGCTAGTCGTTAAGGCCTGTGGCTAAAAACTGGGAGATTTCAAGTTCTAGTTCTACCTTAGGCCCAAAGCCAGCTGGGGTGACTTTGGGCCAGCCCCCCCCCCTTAGCCCTTGGGAAGCAGGTAATAGCAAACCACTTTGGGTAACCTTGTCAAGAGGGCTGCAGGGAGATCGGGAGCCGAGACTGACTCGAAGGCACCAATAAAAAAGCCTGGGATAGGATTCCATGCTGGAAACTGCCATGGTTTTAGGATTCTGTCGCCCCTTCAACCTACCGCTTGTGCTGGACTGGGAAGGGAGCGAAGGCTATAAACAGTAGGGGGGAAACATGTGAATCTACTCGCTTTGTTTCTCCAGTGGAGGCCCTGTGATTGTGCTGGTGCAGCTGGAGCGAGAGGAGGAGGTAACCGGGCCCGTGATTGCCCCGCTGTTCCCACAGGTAAGGGGGGTCCTGGGAGAAAGGTTCGGGGAAGCCGGGGAACGATTCAGCTGTTGGGAGAGGCTGTGTTGTGGCCCTGGCGGCTGCCAGTCAGGCAAGTGGGGAGCCTGGGCCAGCTTCGGAGCCTATGGGAGTCTCTGATGAGGAAGCAGAGGCAGAGCTGGGGCCCTCTGTCTGTCTCCAAGGGCCTGCTGGGGCGGAGAGCACCCCCTTGTTGCACGCTCCCACGGTGTCCTCTTTGCTGCTTTTCTCCCTGCAGAAGCGTGAGGAAGGCTGGTGGGTGGTGATCGGCGACTCCAAATCCAACAGCCTCATTTCCATCAAGCGACTGACGCTGCAGCAGAAGGCCAAGGTAAGACACTCCCACGTCTAGGACAGTCTTGATTATTGTTCTGACCCAGCTCCCCAAACACAACAAACCCTCTGCGGTTAAATCAACGGTTCCTTTATTAGGAGCGCCAGCAACTCCGGCAGAAAGTTTCGTTCTCAGCGCGGCTAATGAGTCCATCTGGCAGGGAGATCAATAGATTTGGCAGGCAAGCTCAGTTCCTTGCAGTCCCCCAAACCAGGTTCCTTCTTCTAAAAACCCCAATTCTTAACGCTGTTTAGGTGAAACTGGATTTTGTGGCTCCAACCACCGGGACACACAACTACACCCTCTACTTCATGAGCGATGCCTACATGGGCTGCGACCAAGAGTACAAGTTCAGCGTGGACGTAAAAGAGGCAGAGAGCGACAGTGACTCCGACTGAGTGACAGGCTGGCCATCATCCTTGGGGATGGACCTTCGTAAAGCCATTGTGGACTTTCTTGGAGCAGATATCCAAGGTGCTTCGTAGATGTTGTCAGTTCTTCTGATTCCCTGCGTCATCTAAAGCCTCAGCCAACAGGTGTAAAAAGGGACTTTCACCTTTTCTTGTTCCTGCCAGCATCTTTTTGAGTTTTTTTCCTTTTTTAAAAAAAATCTCAGCAAAACAAGCAGCAGCTTTTATGTACGATGTTTAGAGTAAATGAGCCGAATTGATTGTTTGGAGACCCTGCTAATTTTCCAAAATAAAACTTCCAGGAACTAACTCAGCTCATCTTTCGGGGGAGAGTAGTCCAAGTGAAGATAGTTGTTAGAGCCGTGGTGGTGCAGGAGTTAGAGGGCAATATTGCAGGTAGACTCTGCCCACTGCCAGGAGTTCGATCCTGATCAGCTCAAGGTTGACTCAAGCCTCCCGTCCTTCTGAGGTTGGTAAAATGAGGAGCCAGATTGTTGGGAGGCAAGAGACTGACTCTAAACCACTTAGAAAGGGCTGTAAAAGCTCTATGAAGTGGTATATAAGTGCCCTTCCTTCCCTTCTCTTATTCCCTTTCTCCTTCCTGGTGCTTAGAATGCAGTATTGCAGGCTCACTCTGCCCACTGTGAGGAGCTGGATCCTGACTGGCTCAAAGCTGACTCAAGCCTTCCATCCTTCCGAGGTGGGTAAAATAAGGACTCAGATTGTTGGGGACAAGAGGCTGACTATGAACAACTTGGAGAAGGCTATAAAAAACGGAAGTGGTATATAAGTCTTAAGTGGTATATATTTGTTCTACATATTTCTTGATGCCCTTCCAATATCCCAACCTCCTATACTACATGGATTTGCATTTTCTTGCACATGAATTGTATAATTGTTGCCATTCATTATCTGGTGTAAATGTAGGATCCCTTTTAAAACAAAAAACAATCTCAATTGCAGGAGCTTAAATAGTCTTGCCCTCCTCTGAATAAAGTGTTCCTCCACGAGAGGGAGGTCTAAATAAAGAAGCTGCAAGCACCCTTTTCTTCTAAATATGACAAAATCATTCCTCTAAGCTGTGTTCCATTAGCAAAAATTAATTCTTTGCAGGTCGCAGATTTTGTAACAGATTGTATGTTTTCAGAATTCTGCCTGCATCCATTTTAACAGAATTCAGAGTTCCAGTAAGCCAAATAGGCAGCCTTTACAATGCTGATGGTTGCTGAAAGCGGAATCTCTTTAGTGTTTTTTGGCTGACTCTTAACAGCTCTTTTGTAATAAAAGGTTGAACAGATGCCGCTGGGATTGAAAAAAAGCTGCTTGTAATACTTGGAAAGGGGCAAGAACCCTATTAATGAACCAATTTGAGGAAGGGAAGCATGTCAGGAAGTTGAACAGCTGCCTGATGAGCAATTGTAAAGTGCAGACGGAGTAACCATTGAGCTATTTAGGAGAGGAGACGAGACCCTCGGAGTTAACGGCCTTGTATTGCCAAAATAGGAAAGCAGCTAAATGTGGCTTAGGAAGTGGTACAGCTTCAGGGATGTGTCTACGTCAAAGGAAGGTGATGGCAGAGAAATGTGCAGATGATTCAGCCACTTCAGTGCATGAATCATGCAAGTAGTTGTTGGTTTGCTACAACGAGCAGGCATGGATGGAAGAAATGCTACGTGTTAAGGGGAACAAAAGATCAGAGAACTAATTGCAGGTGAATAATTGAGAGACACAAGAGGACTTTGGTAAAATTATCCTGATTTTTATAGCCAGGCCATCATGCACGTCTCTCTCTCCCCCCCCCAGCCCCCGGGGGGTGTTGGGATCAAACTTTAGATCAAACCCACCTTTTTGGCTTCGTAGTTGGCCAAAGATAAGTCATTACTGGGACATAACCAGCAGGTAGCAATAGCCCTTAGACTTATATACCACTTCCCAGCCCTCTCTAAGTGGTTTACAGGGTCAGCCTCCTGCCCCTCAACAATCTGGGTCCTCATTTTACCTACCGTGGAAGGATGGAAGGCTGAGTCAACCATCAGCCAGTCAGGATTGAACTCCTGGCAGTGGGCAGAGTCAGCCTGCAATACTGAATTCTAAGCACTGCAGCACCATGAAGGGGAAAGAGAAGAAAGGAAGGAAGAGCACTCAAACTTATACACTGCTTCACAGTGTTTTCCAGCCCTCTCTAAGCAGTTTACAGGGTCAGCCTCTGTCCCCCAACAAGCTGGGTCCTCATTTTACTCACCTCGGAAGGAGGGAAGGCTGAGCTAACCTTGAGCCCATGAGGATCGAACTGCTATCAGTGGGCAGTGAATCAGCCTGCAATACTGCATTCTAACCCCTGGGCCACCCCGAGGGCAGACTCTCTGTCCCTCCACATCCACAGAGCGTGTTGTTTTCCACTAAGAGCTTCCACCTGAGCACATTAGTTTGACATTCCCAAGTCATCCCTTCAGGTGTGGAACCTACCAAAGCTAGCAGGCTTACCAGCACACCTGATTATCCCGTCCTGGGGAAGCAAGCTGAATCGACTTGCCTGGAGGAAACCGTCAAGTGAGTGTGAGGGGGTATCTATTTCTAACACATTTGTCCACTGTCAGGAGTTCAAAAGAGGAGGGGAAGGAGAAGCTCTTAAGAAATCTCCATTGTGATTTTTCTCTACTTGTCGCGGGTTTGTCTTCCTGCTGGAAAGAAGCTGGATGGGTTTGCAGGAACTGCAACGTGCCAGGGAAAATAATTGGATGATTGGAACGGTGAATGCAGCTATATTTCAATGGATGAGAAAGAACATGGATGATAAGGTGAAGGAAATGATGAAAAAGTTGGTCCCTATCGGGTCATTCACAAGTGAAAAATAATTTATTTTGGAGATGATTGTTCTTAAAAAGGAAATGGGAAGTGGAGAAAAACTAGGTGCCCATCATAAATGGGGAAAAAAAATCCTGAAGAAGACATTCCTTGGCAAAAAACAAACCTTGTACTATCAGTCCTGCCCTTGGAAATGTATCCTTCCCATCTTCCTCCAGCCTGTTTCTTTCCTTTTCCCCAGAGAGAGAAAAATATTTGTGTTTTCCCTAGCCACCTTAGCACCAGGGTTGGGGAAGCGATAGTTTCATAAAGCAGTCAAGATGAACAACAGATGTTCTATTTTATTCATTTTGTATAGATGTCCAAATAACAGCTCCTTTCCCTTTCCTGGTTTTATTAAGTAGGAACCAACATTTCAAGCTTATGAGTTCACTTACTGAAGCCAGCGTAGAAGGGAGGAGGACGCTTTGGGCCTACCTTGAAATTCCACCTTTAGTGCAGTCTGCTTTGGCAATACCCTGGGATCCATATCAGAGAACAGTCAAGGTTCCCTCTCAGTTAAATCCAGTGTTTTCCTTTTATAGATAGTGGGGAATTGCAGTTCTTTGGAAAGGATGGAAACAGCGACCACATATCAATTTGTAGGATGTTTAGCTGTTTTTTTTTCTGGAGGGGAGGGGGGGGCATCTCTGCTTGTGAACCCCACCCTGGAGACCAGGAGATATTCAGCAAGTCTCTGGCCGCTGGTACTTCCACAAGGCCATTTCTCCATCATCGCTGCACGAAGCCAGCAAGCCCGGCTCTTTGGGGTTCCAGGCAACACAATTCACGTCCTGAGAATGGGCTCGGGCCACGTGGGCAGCCAAGGAGAAGGTGGGCTGAGGAGGGTCCGAGAGAGGCTCCTCCTCAAACACCCGGATGGCGTCGTCCCCACAAGCCGTGGCTAAGGCCCCTGTCAGGTGGCACCTGCCAAGAATTTGGGAAAGAAAACAATTCCACATTAGGGTTAAATGGCTCAGAACATAGTGGGGCATTTGAAAGAGAAGCTGATCATTAAATGCCTCCCTTTTCTATGATGTAATCCCTTAATTCGGGGTGGGGTAGAACTGAGCATTTACTGGCCAGATGCCCTTCCTGATGCCTATGTGGAGTTCACAGCAAAAAAATATTTTTTCCCGCCCTAGGAGAGAAACATCTGCTGCTACCTAGGGTTGATCTCTCAACCTTCCAAGTGGAAGGTGAGCATCTTCACCACTAGGCCATCATGCCACACAAACAGGAGAGCTTGGAGGTCTTCTAGTCCAACCCCCTGCTCAAGCAGGAGACATGCTCAGTGAGAGAAGTGGTTGTCCTCTATCTTTTCTTAAAGGCCTCCGGTTACCCCCTTTCTTTCCTGCAATTTCTGCAAGGACGATGGGCAGCCTGCATGATTCACATTTATAGGGAGACGGATCAATTGATTTGATAAATGGGATACCTTGTTTTTTCAGGCCACTAGATTAAGCAGGGCTGGCTTAGCTTTGTTCTTCTTGTGCTCCTATCCTAATATAGAACGTGGCTTCTTGCCAGTTTAGAGATGCAGCTATTCTTTTTCTGTGCTTTGGTGGGGAAGGTTAAGAGGTAAAATTAGTGTCTTAAGACAACTATAAGATAGTAGCTAAAACATCTTTATCCAAAGATGTTGCAAAGAGACAGCGTTTGGCTTTGATTGTAGGAATCAGGAATAGTTGCAAAACTTAAATGTTCCACAGTGGAAAACAGCTTTCATGTACCTACATTTCTCTGTAGAAAAGTGGTGCTACTCCTTCATCCACAATGGTGCACGACCTGCAAAACACCCCCACCACAAGAACCCGTCCTCGACACAGATCTCAGCTTGTCCCGGGACACTCTGGTGGGAAGCATCTCCACTTACCATGCCACGTCGTAGACGGTCCGTGTGTGGAAACCAGAGAGGGTGCAAACACACTTCCAAATGGGATCGGGACCGCTACAGGCCACACCTGAAACACACAAGAGAGTTCCTTACGCTGCTGCCTCTTGGCTCTGCTGCAGGAGCTTCAGGCTTCTTTGGGGGGAGGGGAGATTTAAATTAGAGAGGTCCAATCAAGGGTTTGGGGGGGGTGTTGAGGAATAGTTGCTGGGATAGAAAATACGATTGGGTGGGAGGGGGATTCGGTGGCCCTTAAGGGACCCAGTTTTATGGTAACCAGGATTTTGTACTTGGCTCAGAACCTTAACTCAGATGCAGGCAGTCTAATACAAATAATTCTCAATTTAATGACCATCGTTGAGCCCAAAATTTCCATTGCTAAGTGAGACAGGGTTACTAAGTGAATTTTGCCCTATTTTACAACCTTTCTTGCCACAGTAGTTAAGTGAACCAATGGAACAGAAGTTGCCCTCGGAAATTGTGGGAGCACCATCACTTGAGTCTTTCAATAAGAGATTGGACTCCCATCTGTCAGAAATGGTGTAGGGTCCCCTGCTTGGACGGGTGGGGTGGACTAGATGACCTACAAGGTCCCTTCCAACTCTGGTTGTTATTTGTTATCTGAATCACTACAGTTCTGAAAGCTAGTGACACCCGGGTCCCATGTTGGAGGTGGTTGATGGACTAATTTAGAAGACCAGAATAACTTTATTGTCACTTTGAATGGACACTAACCGGCGTATGTTAAAGTGAAATTTTGTTGCACACAGCTGTCAGAGAGAGCTTTCACTTCCAATATACACTACATAACCATGCTGGAATAAATACAAAATTATGCATATACCCACATATATTGCATGACAGAGAAACAACACAGTCTAGTTCGAATGTATATGTGTGCACGGGGGAGAAACGAATCTTGCGAGTTTGCTAGATGGGTGGCATGGGGAACAAAGCTGTTACGGAATCTGGTGGCCCTGCTAGAAAGTACTTCAAAACCTCCTCCCCGAGGGGAGCAACAGAAACAGGTCATAAAGTGGGTGTGTGGGGTCTCTAACAATACTTTGAGCTCTAGGCACATAAGCATTTATAAGCAATACCCTGAATAACGGGAAGAGAACTCCCTATAATCTTCTCCACTGTACTCACCGCTCTCTGTAGGGACTTTCGACCTCATCATGCTCCCTTCTCTCCCATCTTTTCATCGTAATTTTGAATTTTTATTGCAATGTTGTAAGCCGCCCAGGGACACCTTGTAGCAAGGTGGATGGCAAATACATTTAATAAATAAATAAAAACAAAGAGTTCTATCCCCTGGGATGTTAACACAGGGCACCATGCTGTACCACCCACCTTGCTCGTTGCCTGGCTTAAACTGGCGCCAAATGCGCACGGTCTTGTCGTCACTACAGGAAGCCAGCCTTTCTCCACTCTGGTCAAAAGCCAAACTCCACACTGTGGATTCGTGCCCTTCCAAGGTGCTGAAGCACACCCAGTCGTCTTCCTCCTCACGATACAGTTTGACGGTGTCATCATAACTGGCAGATGCCAGCAGCTGGGAGAAGGAAAAAACCCCAAGAGGGAGGAGACCCAAATCAACATCAGCAGAAGAACCAAAGACTTAAGACTTCAGCATAACTTTATTCTCACTTTGGATGGACACTAATTGTCATACATTAAAATGAAATTTATCTGCATACAGCTCTCAAAGGGTCTCCACCTCCAATATACACCACATAACCATGACAAAATAAATACATAAATACAAAATTATGCATATACCCACATTTATCATATGACCCAGAGAAACAACACAGTCTAATTTGGATGTTTACATCTACATGGTGAGAAAAATGAATCTTGCGAAGTTTACCAGGCGGATGGCCTAGGGGAACAAAGCTGTTACAGAATCTACAAAGGACTTACAGCCTGCTGGGCTACGTGGAAAATGCCCATTTCCAGAGAATCTCTGCATTTGTTTCACAAAAGCAATCTTCCAGTTGTTGTAGCAATGCAGAAAAGGAGAGCTCCCTACCCTACCCCAAGGAAGAAAGCCCGACTCACCTCTTGGTTAGGATGCCAGACGACATGCTTCACATCCTGTGTGTGAGAATTCAGGACGCTCATGCACTCATATTCATCCTCTTCATCCACTATAAGGGAGAAGGAGGGGGGGGATTTGATAAAAAGTGATTTAATAAAAATCCCCATCCGTCAATCACAAAAGGCAGCTTTACCCCGAACAGCTTACATCCATGACTATACCTTTAACACTATTAAACATCCACACCTGCCTATCTCAGGTCCTTGGGAAGGACTTGATAGGTGGACAAAAATGTCAAATCCAGTCTGAACATCAGGCTGACTCCGTGACAAACCATACTACTACTAATAGTATCACCGGCAATGATAAAATCCCCATCGGTCAATTGTGAAAGGCAGCTTTAGCCAGAACAGCTTACATCTTGCCATAATATCTCCCAACACCATCAAGAATCCACATCTGCCTAGCCCAGATCCTTGGGAAGGACTTGATAGGTGGACAAAAATGCCAAATCTGGTCTGAACATCTGGCAGAGAGTGGCAGCCTCCCTAATGTTTTTATTTTAAAAAGCCTGATCTACATGAATCTCTTTGACAGTCTTAGAAAGCAGTCCTTCCTTCCTGCACGCCCAGAGAGCAAAACCAGAAGCCACAGCAGTGCCGTGTTCTGTGGGGCTGTGATGACAGAAGCTCATTCCTTCACTTTGGGGATCAAATGGGAGTGGGGGTTGTGATTAGCCATGCTTATCCTGGCAGCCACTTCGTGAGGGCATCATAACAGGTTCTAAAAATTCCAATGCCCCCCACCCGGCCCACCTACCCCTATTGCCAAAGGATTGCCTGCCTCCCACGATTCTCCAAGCTCTCGCTCACCTTCCCAAACCCAGACGCTTTTGTCTCGGCTGCAGGTAGCCAACAGGCTGCCGGACGGGGCCCAGGCTACAGACTTCACCTCATTCTCGTGGCCCTCCAGAGTCGCTACACACTGGGTGGAGAAAGAGAGAGGGGATGTTTCAATCTGAGACCACAAAGAGAAATGTTCGATGGCCGGGCAGCGGAGGAGATGACCGGGAGGGCGGAGTCAAACACACCATCAGTTTGGAATCACCACGTTCCCACAAGTGATCTAAGCCCAGCCTCCTGGAATTCTGCTGACTTTTGCCTTGACTGTTAGTACAACTGAGCTCAAAACTTATGTTGCTAAATGTCATGCCCTTGTTAAGAGTCCGACTCTGAGGGAGAGGAGGAACAGCCCGGAGTGGAGGTGTGGCTCTGGAGGTTGTGGAGGAGGCTGGGGAAAGGCGGAGGCCGGCTGGGCAGTCAGAGGAAGAACCAGGCCCATCCCCTCTTCATCCTAGGATATGCAGGGAGTAATGGAGAAAGGAACAACATGGCTTACGGGAGAGGAAGCGGCCATGATCTCCCTCATTGACTGCAGCTGGGGGGAATAGTATATAAGAGAGACGGTTAAAACACAGCGTTGTCAGAAGCAAAGCGTGTTTTATTTTGGACTGAAGTTATCTTGGTTGGCGTCCTTCCAACAGACAGTGCCTTGTTATCTCCTTGAAGTTGGTAATTACTTATCCTGGTCTGTTGTGGAATTTCCTTCATTGTAGTCTGTTTTGGTTTTTTATTTCACCTCTATGTGTTCATTAAGTTTGGACTGTATTGCTTTCTTTTGAAGACTATTTTTGAGTACGTTTTATCTCCAACTGAGAATTATTGAACAGTGGGGCCGAGTTGGAGGCATTAAAGGACATTTATTCACGTTTTGGATTTTGTTACGTTTGTGTTACACTCCAGGTCATCACACTGAGTTTTGCCCCATTTTACTGCCTTTTCTTGGCCTTTTCTAACTGGATCACTGCAGTGGTTAAATGATATGAATCTGGCTTCTCCATTGACTTTGCTCATCAGAAAGTCGCAAAAGGCTTAGAAAAATTTTGTCTTAGAAAAGTATGTTTAAAGTGACTTGATATTTTTTATTTCTCCATTGAGATTCTCACTGCTCCCTCTTTTTAACTGCATTCCAATTTTGCACCCAGGCAAGATTTGCATTGCTCAGTTCTGAATTGCATTTCTCTAGTGTACTATAAATTGCGCCTCGTAAATATTTGTTATTGCGAGTTGCAACATTTCCAAATACAGTCGTATTTTGTGTACATTCCCTTTATTTTCCACAATTCTCTTGCTGCACGTGATGCTCGTTTGAAAATATTGGAACCAAATGAATCTACAAGAGCAGTACATAACGAAGGATTTAAGATAACCTTAATTTTTTTTACTGGTTAATCCTCAAATATAGCAATTTAAACATATTATCTCTCCATTGAGCAAATCTGAATTAGCAGCCACAAAAGATGCTGTACCTCAAAATCATCCTGGTTCTTCTTCCAAATGCAGGTGGTTGCATCAAAGCTGGCTGAAGCCAAGTAGTTCCCACAGGGGGACCAGGCCACCTTGCGGATGGTCCGTTGATGCCCTTCATCCAGAAGGGACTTGCACACCCAGGCATCACCTGGTAAGAGAGAAAGCACCTGGCAATGTGGTTGGCAACATCCCTGCCTGATCTTGGCACCCCAAGACTAAACATATTAATCAAGTATCTACAAGCTGATCACCTGATCCTACCTTCTTTCCCCCAGATGCGGATGCTACGGTCTCCACCACATGAAGCCAGCAGTGTCCCTGTAGGATTCCAGGCTAGGAACCAGCAACGGGAATCTGGGTGTGCCTGGATGCGGGACAGGAGGGTCAAAGAGTCCTTCATTGGAACACCAAGTGGTCACAACAGAACAGAACGTTAAAACCTCTGCAAATAAAATAAAGAGGTTTTCTTTCAGCAGGAGGGCTTCATTTACGGTCATGGGATTAAAAACCGGAGCGCTTGACCACTGGCCTGTGAACATAAGGTTGAACTGAAAGATGGAATTATTGTAAAATATAAAAAATTAAACTCCCCCTCAAAAAAAAAGCAGTGGGGGGAAAAAGGGGGCATTTTTCAGACTTACAAAATGTAAAGTGGCTTGGTTTTATGACGGTTGCAGTGTGTGTGTGTGTGTGTGAGGGGGTGTCACATGATCCACCTTCTGGGTTACTAACTTATCTTTTTTTTTAAATTTTGTATTTGCTTATTAGTATAAAAGGCAAAGAAACAAAGGATGGAAATAGGAAATGAAGGGAAGGAAAAGGAGCAGGGAAAAGGGTGTGTCTGTGTGTGACTTAACCACTGTAATGACTGCCTCAACAGTTGTGGCAAGAAAGATCATCCAATGGGGGCAAACCTCACTTAACAACCGTCTCGCTTAGCAGCGGGAATGCTGGCTGCATACGGTCGTAAGTCGAGGACTACCATCAGGAAAGGAATATACAGACTTGCAATTTTAAAGCTTTGCTTTTCGCTCCCGCGGGAGTGACGACCTCAGCACTCACCGGAGAAGCCCCTGGCCGGGAAGAATGGGCTATGTGGTTGCAGGGCCTGCCTGCCGTTCCTTGTTTTTATCAGGCTGCATCCAACGCGAAAGTCCCTTTGAAAAGGCAGCACCGGAAGTGCCCTCGCCGCAAAGCCTGCTGGGATTCGTAGTCTTTCTCCCCCCTCTTCCTCCTTTCCCCCCCCCTTGTTTCCTCTCAGTCCCCAAGAAACGGAGGAGGTGGGGGGATATTCCTCGGGCCCCCAAAGCCTTCCTGCTTCACGAGTTGTTTCGCAACCCATTTCGGCCCGTTGTGTGTATTTGTGCGGATGTGCGTGTGTGTGTGGGGGGGGGGGAGGCAGGGCAGCGAGTACAGTAATGGCGGTTAGATTTTCTGAGGCGGGCGCGGGGCCGTGACGTCACGCGAGTCGCGACATGGACGCCTTTACGCCGCGCGGGACGCGACCCGAACGCCGTGACGTCACTCAGGACGCCCTACGGCCGCCGTGACGTCGCCTCGAGGGGGCGGAAGCGGAAGCGCGGCGGCGGCCGGGAAGCTGAGGGAGCGGCGGCGGCGGCGGTTTTGTCAAGCTCGGCGCCCCCCCTCCCCCCCACGGAGGCCCGCCGCGGTTCAAGGCCTCGGGAGCGGCAGCGGTGAGGAGGAAGGGCCCGCAGGAGGACGGCGGGGGAGGGGAGGGGGTGTGCCGTTGGGTCCGGCCCGGACCGACCCGGTGATTGACGGGATGTCCCGCTCCTTCCTCCCCTCCCCCATCGGCCCCGGTCTGGGCGGAGGGGCCTCCTTCCCGCGGACTACCTGGACTGGCGGGGAGGGGAGGGGCTCCTGCTTGGGGTTCGCCGACCGGGATTTGGGGGTTCGGCGCGTTGGGGGAACAGAGGCGGGGCGCTAATGCGAAGAGGAGGAGGAGGAGGAGAGAGTGGGGGTGGGGGGGCTCTCCAGCCTTGGCCAGCTTTAAAGCCTGGCGGACTCCGAGCCCCAGAATCCCCCAGCCGCAGCTGTGCTCGGAGGCCCCGGCTGGTTTAGAGCCCCGGAGGCTCAGCGAGTTATTTGCATTTGTAGCGTTTGCTGGTTCAGGCGAGATAAACTTTACTGTCACTTTTTCTTTTCCCTGTAAACACATCGGAAATGAACTTCTGATGCCCGCCCTCAAAGTGAGTGTGTGTGAGTGTGTAGTGTGTGTCTCACAAAAGTTATAGGGTTTGTGTAGTGTATATATATATATATATATATATATATATATGTTTGTGTCTGTACTGCGTATGTACACACACATGCACACATCAGAAAAGTTATAGGGTTTGTGTAGTTTATGTGTGTGTGTATATATATATGTGTGTGTGTGTGCTATTCAGCTTTGCTCGGGCATTATCCCACG
>JANHFN010001476.1:0-11769 GCA_032468175.1 Toxicocalamus goodenoughensis
CGGTTCTCCGAACTACTCAAAATTTCCGCTACTGGTTCTCCAGAACTGGTCAGAACCTGCTGAATACCACCTCTGCTCCGGCTGTGTATCTAAACATGGTCAAGCATTTTGACCACTTAGGTAAGATGACCACTTTGCTGTGCATATTCCTTTGAGCATCTTACTTATTTTAATAAAAGTTCTCTTGCTGTATATACATTATTTTGCTTCTGTGCACACTTATTATTTTTATTAATGATATAATGCATTTTTTTTCTTTCTCTGAGCATATTACTATTATTTTATACAGAAAACTATGAAATCACAGTTGCCAAATGTTTGGCTAGTATTGGCATTTATATGTAATGAGTCCTTCCCAAGAGCCTATGATGTTGTACTGTGACAGCACAATATATCTTCAGATTCAAATGTAATTGACAGATGGAAATTTTTATCAATGTGCAGATTTTATCCTTTTCAAGCACAGTTAAATCTGGTGTGTTATGAGCCAAGACTTTATCAGTTTGTATTCTGAAATTCCACAATATTTTAACTTGCTCATTTTCAGCTCTATGTTCCCATCAAGTTTTCATCACTGGCATGTGATATTTTTTACAAATGTACCAGTGAACCACTTTTTCTTGCATCATTATTTATAATCAGTTTGTACAATCTCCTTGCATGAGCTGGATATATGATCTACTTTTTCTTCTTCTTCTCTGCACTTTGAATCATGTGATGATTTTTTTTCAAGTCTGGTTATTTGAAAAGCTTGCTCTTGATTAGCCAAAATCAAGCCTTCGCTTTCTTTTTTAATGTTTTAGTTGTAAGCCATTGACATGCTTTATCTTTATTCACTTTTCCTTTGGTCTTTTATAAAAATTAACCATGTAATGCTTTTCCTTGCCAGCATTCTGCTCTTATTACTATTCTTATTCTTATTGCAAACCAATCCACTGCAAGACGAAGGCCTTGTCATTGATCCAAGCATTAGTTGGCAGGTAGAGATTTTCTGACTTCCCAGTCTAAGGCTGTAAAAAGATAGTGACTGGCCCAAACATATTTTTTTGGCTTTTCATGCCAAAGAAAACACTAGAACTTCTCCACTCCTAGTCCAGCACTTTAACCATTGTACCACATGTAGACTAGAAGAATCAAGTACCTGTACTTTGTAAAACTGCTTTAATAACGCCAGTAAAGACTGAAGTATTGCAAAGAGTTCATTAGCTTCTATTATTTTGCACACTAAAATAATTGCAGGCAGCACTTATTTAAGGTAAAATAAATGCTGCTTAAAACAATGTGTGAAAATTAATTTTCACTAGGATTGCACTTTCAAATACCTAGCTTTCTAGCAAGGTTTTAGCCAATCTGTGAGATCCGTTTCTCAGCTCTGCTCAGTCTCCCACCTTACTTACAGTTTTTTTCTGATAACTTCCTGGGGAAAAAAAGAAATATATAGAGAGAACAATGAAAAGGAGAATGGGACATAGGGCTGTATATATATCCTTCCTGAGAAAAATGTTTTGTAAAATGTTGATGCCAGAAATTTTGGGGAAGCTTCTTATCCAGAATAATCCATATGGAATTGTTCAATCACAATACTGGGTGGTATAAGTAGGTATCAGGTCAGATATTAAATGCTGTGATGCAAAGGTACCTGTGTAATTGACACCAAATGGAAGCATTTTATTATTTAGCAAATGAATCTGCCTGTGTAAACAGTCTTTCAATGTCCTGTTACAAGTGACATCAAGGAGCCATTTTCTGCAGATTTGGTTTATTGTAGCCATGCCTTCCAAGCTGTCCCTGCCATTTCGTTACATTAATTTTCCAGTAATTTGCAGGACTTTTGGGCAATGGATGAATAAAGTTAGGAGCCCTACAAGAATTTGGTAAGTGGTTCCTCACTTCTTTTTAGCCATCTCCAAGAATTAGATAATAATTCAGTACTAATAGTTTAAGATGAAGACCAATAACTCAAAGTCAGAGTTATATCAGCTCACCCTCCCAAGACATATTAATAAATGCTAAGACTGAAGGGATATTCTAATTTCTTACTTTCTCAGATTGTAAGATTCAGAAGCATAAAAATAATCTATATGTAGTCAATGTAAGACAGAGGTAGGCTGCACATACTTTAACAACTGGTTCGCTGAAAATGTGAGTGCATGCGTGCATGCCCCCTTCTAGGAAATCCTGTGCGCTGCAGCTAGGGTGAGTAGATCAGGTGAGGCACAGAAAGCAGCTGGGCTGCAAGGGTGGGGCATGCAAGCAAAAAGGTAAGATATATAGGACAGGATAGTGCATAGGTAGGTGGGGGGGCCCAACTGGTGCTCATAATTATTAGTAAGGGTGAGCCGGTCTAAACTGGCAGCAGCCCACCACTGATGTAAGATATATTCAAACCCAGGTCAGGGATGGCATGAGGAGGCAAATACACACACACACATACACAAACACAAACACACACACACTAGTTGTCACAACTACAAATCAAAGCCTATTACATTTGTATTTGTATTGACATAAAAAGTATATGCAAAGGATTTTCACACACAATCATGACCCCCCATCTTAAATTTTTTGAGCCATCTCGTAGAAACCACTGTTCAAAAACTATAGTCTAGCACATGGGTGTCCAACTTGTGCCATCATGGCGGCATCATATGACGTATCGGGACTTTTTTCCCCTTCGCTAAACCAGACATAGGCATGGCCAGCACACAATGCATTCAGTCTGGAACCAAGGAGTTTGACAGTCCTGCTCTAACAAGAAATTTGAGGTTCACAATGAAATCCTCAGCAACTAAGCACATCATCAAGATGACAGAACAGAATTCTATGCCTGCATTATATGATCAGTCTTTCATAAAGCTGATGAGCTTTAACACTTAAATTAATTCTGATCCTTTGCCTTCTGAAACAGGATAGGAGCTATATATCAGAGTTAGTGGTTATTGGCATATGATTAAAATTTCTCTTTATGATTAATTTTTTGCTTTAAGCTTCTAATACAGGATAGTTCTTCCTCCCTTTTATTTCAGAAACCCTTTGGCAATTTAATAGTCTATTACTTTGTGCCTGGTATTTAAATTTCTATATTCTCCTTTGATCCTCATGTAACATTTACTGTTGTCATGATTGTTGCCTTCATTATTTTTATGTTGTAGTATTAGCATTTGAAATAGCTGGATAAAATATATCTAACAAGAAAAGAGAAGAACAGATAAGCAGAAGCCTTCTCTATTTTGCATTTTTTCTTCTTTGACTATATACTACAATACTTTTTCCATAACTTTTAACTGGATGAAACGATCGATAATAAGGTAAAACCTTTTCAAGCAAGGTACCTCAAATGGGCTGTCTTATAGAATGCTGTGACCATAACACCCAAGGGGATAGAATTTGGAGAAATTATGCTTCTTTAAACATGGCTACTGCAAGGCCATAGTCAGTTGTGCTTATGTGGACTTATTTTCCAACATTCCTCACAAGTCCATGGGAGTGACAATCTATTGGCATTCATACCATACTCCCTTGGTTCTTCCCCACTTATCTGCCTACCGGGAAGGGAAGGGAAGGGAAGGAGAAAGGGAAAAAGAAAGAGGAAGGGGAAGAAAGGGGAAAGGGAAGGGAAGAGGGGAGGAGAGGAAAAAGGAAAGAGGAAGGGGGAAAGAAAGGGGATAGGGAAGACGAAGGGAAAGGAAAGGGGAAAGGGAAGGGAAGAGAAAGAAAAAGGGAAGGGAAGAAAAGGATGGGAAAGGAAAGGGGAGTGAAGTGAAGTGGAGGAGAAGGAAAGGGAAAGGGGAAAGGAAAGGGAAGAGAAAGAAAAAGGAAAGGAGAAGGAGAAGGGAAGAGAAGGGAGGAAAGAAGGAAAGAAGAAAAGAAGGAAAGGAAGGAGGGAAGAAAGGAAGGGTTAATATCTCAGTCTGAGTAACTCTGGAAAGTTTACAGATGCAAATCATAAAATCATATAAAAAAGACATAACTGAAATATGTATCTACACAGATGGTCCCATCATGAAATTGGACCACCAGCCTTTTCTGGAAAGTGAGAATGGACATCATCCACCGTGAATGCAAGCTTAGTATTTTCCTGCTCCATATTCATAGCAGAAATTTGATCCAGCTCAAGTGTTCTTGTCTGCTTTGATGCAGCATTTCACCTCCTTTTTGAACAGGCCCTCACATACATGTACTATAAAAGTATAGGCATCCAATAAGACCTACCTGCAGAAAAGGAAAACCATTGATGTTGCCTATCTAGGAATGGACTTTGGGTAGTACGCAGCAGAGGAATTGTCCAATGCAACCATTGTAGCCAGCAGCCTGGATTAAGCCACTGGCAACTTGCTGCTAAAGAATGTCAGTATGGGCATGTTTTTCATTATATACCTCAGAGTTAAGTCAACTTCAGTGAAGGACAGGGATATTTTAGGAAAGCCATGTTTTCTGATTAAATGATGCAACATTTTAAATCATCTTTTGATCATCAAAAAACTTGAAGATAAGCCTTAGTTATAGGCATGACTTCTTTGTTGCATTGGGCTTTCTGTGTTACAAACAATTCAAATCCACAGAAACTGAGGAATCAACTGTGCAAATCACAAGATTTTTTGGTGGTGGCTCCAGAAATGCCTTTTGCAGTTTTTCCCACACACAGAATATAAAGGAGCAGATGGCTTTTCTATTTTATGCATTCTATATTTTTCCATTTCTTTTTTGGAATCCTTGCTGCTCTCTGATCTTGGCGATTTTTTTTGCAGATGTTTAATTACCACAGTAGGTAGCATCATTAGGGCTAGTAAGGTATTTCTTTTCTTCCTTCCTTTATTTTATTTGTATTTTCTGAGGCCCCTTCCCTTGTATACCCCCAATGTCACTGAGGGAAAGCCAGAATGCTCAATTAATATATTTTGACTGCTAATCCTAAGAACTCCTATTTGGAAATGGCATTATATTCATTTTTTTGTCCCAATTTCAGTTTAAACAATGACAGTTTGGCATTATAAGGCTTGCCTGGTGAAATAATAATAATAATAAAAAAACAGGCAAGACATCACAGAATACCTGATGACTTGAAAACAAACAGGTATTACTGCTGCTAGATAAACTGATACTCTGAAGTTAAATATGTTTTAAAATAGATTTTAGGGCTTATTTGCATTGTACAGATAAGAACTCTTCAAAAGAAAGGGCTCATTATATTAATTCAGAACAGATTTCCAGGAATAAGACATCTAATCAATTGATTGCCAGTCTCCTTTCAACTGTATACTGATTGCTAGTTAGGTTGTCTGCATCTTCATAGTAAAATGTTAGCAAATTTGATAGCAGCAGATCAAGATTGAGAGAAGGCTTCCCTTTATGTGGGATGCTTTCTTATTTAAACTGGGACAACAGAAATAAGAGATAAGGAACCAATAAATGAGAATATTTGTAGCTCAAGGTTGAAATGAGGGGTCCTTGGTGCTATCTGAGCTTGTTCTTTTTCAGACATTTCATTACCCATACTAGGTAACAACATCAGTGCTAGTAAGGAGTAAACAGCAAAAAGCACTCCTTACTAACACTGATGATGTTACCTAGTTAGGGTAATGAAACATCTGCAAGAGAACAAGCAAACTCAGAGAGCACTAAGGACCTCTCAGAGATAAGGAAATCAATTTTGTATTAGATTGCAGATTCTTGGAATAATTTGGGGGGACTGCACAGAAGTTGTAGATAAATAGATCTAAAGTAGAGAATGTAAAACTTGTCCAGATGTGTCACATTCAGGTGATACCCATCCCAGCTCCGCAAAGGGAAAAAACATCATGAAGCATCATAAAACCTGATGCCACGAGTTTGACACCTGTGATCTAAGAAGTCTTTGATGGTACCAGAATAGACTTTCTCTGCCACATTCTGTACCCGCTGCAGTTTCTAGACTCTGCTCTTTGAGGGCAGCAAACACTTAAGTCCTGCTACAATATTTTATTGTGAAATCTTCCCATTAATTTCACTAATATGATTCTTCCAAACCCCACCAGCCTCTAAATTTTTGTAGGCTACGCTGAAGAGCTCACATTGCATTAAATATTCAAGTGTTGGGCAATATTTAGCTGAAATCCCTAATCCCATCCATCAGCACGTGATGGTAGTCATAATCCCCCTCAACATTTTTCTTCAAAACCCAAACCTACTAGTTTACATTCTTTGTGGAGATCTTAGAGTTTGAATTAATGAATTTGTTTCAGACCTTTCCCTTTTGAACAATAATGTGTTTGACGATTGTGTTGTGAAAGTAAAAGAACGTGCTAACATTCAACAGCTACATTTTATTCTAGCTGCTAATTGATCTGTATGGCTTAAATTGCTTAAATGAGAATGCATGTGTGGGCATTGTATGAATGTAAAATGTGATGCTACAGCAAACTGTGGACACATCATTATAATACGCTTGCATAATTGGAAAGTAGGGATATTAAAATTGATATCGGGATAGAGAGTGTACAGACCTCCACAGACAAATTTTATGTTTCTAGGTACGGACAAAACAGAAAAGACACGAGAAATTCACTTATCCCTTCCTGATTCATATGGATGATATTCCCTATATTTTAAATCTTGATAGCTATACATATCCTTCAAGTGTAAGCCCTTTTTTCCCCCAATCCTCTGAGGTCATACCAAACGGTACATTTAAATCCCCAGAAATCTACTGATTCTCATTATTTTCTCTATCTTGCTGCCAATTAAGATGGTGCAGAGAAAATCAATTTCCTGAATCAACATTGAGTTTGCAGATCCTCCAAGCAGCGACTCTGTGCGTGAAGGATTAGTTGACATTAGGACTGTGCTCCAGCTTAGCATTAACTGTAGACTTAATGTGGGCTGGAGCAATTCAGTATGTTTTTTAAACTCTGTCAAGGCTGCTCCCATGATTGATTCAAAATCCTTTCCATATTACATATGCTATATGGTTTGGGGATTTAGTTTATTGAATTTATATTGCCACCTAGTCCCCCATGGTGACTCAAAGCTTCTTACAGAATCTAAAACCACATTTAAAACAATAAAACTATCAAAAAGAATCAAATAAATTAATATAGTACTATATAACAAAATCACCTCCATCCCCCACCAACAACAGCAGATCACATGAGCCATTTAATGGGCTCCATCCCTCTCTGCATTCCCTAGCCCCACTGACAGAACCAGGTCTTTAGCGCCTTCTGGAAGAGTATTAGAGTGGGGGCCATTCTAATCTCTGGGGGAATGATGTTCCAGAGAAAGGGAGCCACCATGGAGAAGGCCCTTCTTCTGGTCCCACCCTCAAGGATGGAACCCGCAGCATTGTTAGTTACAAAGAGTGGAGTGATTACAAAGAGTAGAGAATGTATGACCACAATTCAGCTACCTGTTGTGAACCTTCAAACTATTTAGGAAAATATTTATCTATGTGCATCCCAAATTGTGCACCTTTTAGAATGCTATGATGTGATTTGCAGCAGGACAAAAAAGAAATACATGTCAAATGGGAAATTACTTCATGAAGATATTAATAGTCATAAAGATCTTTACCTTCCTCAAAAAGTGCCTCATGTTGAAATCCCCACAGAATGTTTAATCGGTTAAAAAAATACTATTATAGTTGATAAGGTTAATTAAAGCAATCAGGCTGATCATATATAGGCGGCCAGTAGAGATAATATTTAAAGTAAATCAGCAATCAAGGATCATTTAGAGATAACTTTCTTCAATTATTCAGGCTGTTAAAAAAGTTGAGATGACAAATCACATTCAAAAACTCAGCTGTTCAAATTTGTATATGCAGGTTAGAAAAGGGTGAAGTTTCACACATGGCCCTGACTGTCACTTTTTCTTTTTTTTACCACTCTGCTGGAGATACCCCATTCAGAACCTTGTCTGGCGTCTAAATTAGTCAGTTGAGACTGCTTTACTAAATAGCAGATAAGTGCTGTGGTTTCCTATGGTCTAAAGCACTTCTTCCTCATCCTTTCTGAAGCATGCACAGATCTAGTAATCATTAGGATCAGGTTTGGCTTCATACATTTATGAATGCTAGAAAGCCCTTTCTTCTACTGATAAATAAGGCTCTGGGTCTGTTTTGCCAAGTGTCTTTATATCGCTGGGGAATTTCTGAATATAAAAGCAGCTAATGCATTTAAAGGTCTGGATCTGAAGCCATTCAGCCATGTTTGAAGAAACAGTCATGCAAATTAGGATTTTCCTTTTCCAGTACTGTTTTCTTACTTACCTGGATGAAGAAAAAAAATTGACAATTGAAAATTTAAATCAACTCGCTGGAATATTTCAAATATTTGGGTCCCTCCCATGTCTTCCCTTTGTAGAATTTGGTTCAACCTGCATCCTTAATTTAGGAACCCAAAAAGTAGGATTAAATAATGTTGAGAATGAGAAAAATATTCTTTGCCCCTATATTTCTCTCTCTGCGTCTGTAGGTACATGTGTGTGCGCATGCATGCAGGTATTTTTCTTGCTTCATTTTTCTTTCTTTCTTTATTACATTTATTTGCTGCCCATCTTGTGTATTTCTCTTCATTGAAAAGAAAAAGAAAAAAAGTACAGCTTGAGATGGCCAAAGTGCAGAATAATTCCATGTTAGACATGCCAAATTCACTTTGTTGAAGACCATGCACAAAAGCACAAATTTTGCTTGTATTTATAACATTAGCAAATTACACATTAATATGTCTTACTCCCAACATTAACATACAATCATTTTCGTACAAATAGTTGTCAACCACGCTGGCTCAATCTTCTAGGCATCATGTCACTGAGAACTGAAGCAAGTGTAGCACCAATTTCTTAAAGTTTAAGATACTTTTAGTACATTTCTGTTTTGGCCCATGCAGATGTCCATTTTCTATTAGGATTAAATGGTTCAAAAGTCTCTTGCTGAATGTTGCCAATCCCATTTATTAGTGTTTTTTTTCCTCAAAAGCCTGGTACACCAACACAGGAAATCATTTACACCACTGGAGCACAACAGCACATAAAATGATTTTAGGCATCATGGCAGTTTCCAGCAGACCAGCACATGACAGAAAGCAAGGCATTTGGTCTTTGTACAGTTACTTGACTGACAAATGACCATGGAAAACATTACACGGGCTTCTTCTTGCAGGAATAGAAGCATGTCTGCTCTGAAACTCTATAGATAGCTTTGGAGAAATGGTTCAGAAGTAACCACAGAGTTGATATTATTTTCTGCTCTGCCTCTTTCTTACTTTACAGGTAGTATTTCCTTGTGTGGCAATTTACATTGCGCTGTCGCTTTGAACGTTGCTTCTTTCTTTCATGCTTACCATTTACACCATATCAAAGGCAAAAATGATTCTAAAAACACATTCCAGAATTGTAGTTCTTTTTCGATATTTTTTTTCATTTTAATTATTGTTCATAAAATACAAATAAAAATAAAAAGGAAACTGGGAAAAGGAAAGAAATGGAAAGAGAAAGTGAAGGATAAGAGGGAAAAATTTTTTGACTTCCACCTTTTTTCAGGGCAGTAAAGTAAAAAAAAATATCAAACATATTACAACCTTAACCTTTTAATTTGCCTACTTGATAAGTACTAGAAATTTCTATAACAACAAACTAAATGAATCTGCAGAACTTGAAGTCAAGACTTCATTTTTTTTTCTGTCTCAAGCACAAATAGAACAAGAGACTGCTATTGTTATAGTAGACTATAGTTAGTACGATACTCCATTTGATGATTTGCATATACTTTTGCCTGGATTTTTAACTACCTTAGCAGGAACTTTTCTTCCTTACCTTGCCAGATCAGGAAAGCCAAGGTAATAAAGAAAACTCATAAGAGATGTCTGTAGAGATTCTCAGTCATCCAGGTCATGGTTGTCCCAAAAGTGCTTTTCCGACTGAGTCAGAACTGAAGAAGCTTCTTGGAAGACAAGTGAAATGTCTTTAAGGAAAAACAAAGAAAGTCTATTTGCCTCTTGAAAAATCACCTTTAAGTCATGATAGATATTGTCAGGATACCTTAATAATTCTTAGCCTAATGAAAAGACTGAATAATTTACTGACTAGAAGGCAATTAATTATGTCTGGCCAAACAGCTGGATTCCTCAGTGACAGAGTCTTACATCTAAGCCAGGAGAGTAATCATATTTATCAAACGTATCTTAGAATCTTCATCCACATCTAAAGAACTGGATTTAGGAACAGGCTGAAGAAAATTCAGCAAGCAATAGGCAGGAAATGTGAACATTCAGTCAAAAATGAAGTTCATGATAATGGCTATAAGTTAAGAATGTGATTTTTGGTTAGCAAAACCAAGAGTTTTGTGTAATCAGGAGAGGAAATTATATCTCTCATACATATTCCTTCTAAATGCCTCCAGGGCATTAGCGCCGAGAGCTATCAAGGATCATCATTAAACTTCTGACTTTCTGAATTCATGATGGCCAAAAGGCTATTTAAATAGAATTCTGGTTCATACCAATCTTGGTTTAAGAGTCCCTCCGGCCTTTCAGCAATGTGATGTTGTTTGGTTGCATATTAAGGCAATATTAATAACTCTAGCTCAAAGGGAGTTAGAGGCAGACCAAAGATATGACTGCTCTGCAAGATTTTATAGTGATTAAAGTTTATAAGCTTCTTCATTTCATTGTCTAGTATTTATTAGAGGAGGATTAGAAAAGGGGCCTTTGTCAGTGGCTCTTCTCAAGCTCCAGAATGGTGGGTCAAGATGAAACTGGCAGATATTTCTATTTAGAAAGGCTATTTGTGTCTAAGATGATTAGTACCAGTCAAATAGCCACTATTGTTTATTTCAATTAAAAAAAATAGATCTTTCTTACTGCATCTACATTTATAATTAGTTATCTTAGAAATGATTTGGAAAATAAGTGCTGCATATCATAAATTAAAAAAAAAGGACAAACCTCAGAAACACCTTTATTAATGGATTGCAGTTAGATTTCATACTCCGCAACATTGGATTTTGCTCTCTTTTTTGTTAGGGGTATCATAAGTGACCACTGGACAGTATTCAAAGTTCAGGAGAACAAAGGTGGAAATATTTGATCTACTCTATCTTGCTAATGCTGAAGAATCAAAGTCACATCAAGTGAGGGTTGAGAAAAAGTGAAAGGGAAGATCCATCTGCAAAATCCTGCCATTTCAGTAAAATGTATGAAATTCTACATCTGTGATGCAATGTATTAAACATTAAAGGTATTAAACTTTTAGAAAAGCATCCCTTCTAATGCCATAGATCACAGGTGTCAAACTCACCATGTCACATTGCTGTCACTTGACGTTTCATGATGTTTTTCCCATCCACGGAGCTGAGATGGGTGTGCCTGCATGTGACACATCTGGTCTGCGGGCCACCAGTTTGACACTCCTGCCATAGATTAAAAATAGAAACAGATTTGGACTAGTCATACTATTCTCCTAAAATCCATTGTCTAAGTCCCCTTCCTTACTTATCTTCAGTAACTGAAGGTTGCCCTCCAGCTTTTCTCTGATTGATCAAAACATTTCAAATGGAAAAACTCTGATCAAAACAGGAATAGTAATTCATGAGGAAAAGTTTACAGGTGTATAGGGACTCTATCATTTTTGCACAGGAGCAAAGGGAACATTTGAAGTTTAAAGTAAGTACTGTAAAATCATTTCTTAGAAAATATAAATAGCAATAGCAATGCATGCAGCTATATTTAATTATTATAAAAACACTCTGTTTAGCACTCTAACATCTTTTAAAAAAACACCTGGGTAGATATAGCT
>JANHFN010001476.1:43604-55748 GCA_032468175.1 Toxicocalamus goodenoughensis
CAGTTGAATATCTCTGTCAACTTAAGTTCTGGACAAAAAAAATGATGCTGTTTTTAGGGGTAGTGTGCGAACTGGTAGAATCCCACCCCTGAGGGTATGTAGATGAATCCTGTTTGTAAAAGTTTCCTAGTATTTAGAGAAAATCTATTTGCTCCATGTTTCCTTTTCTTTAAAAAAAAATTTTTTCCCACCATCCACATAACAGATAGTGTTATTTCTATCACTTCTAGATTTTTCTTCATGATAAATGCACCCATGTCTTTTAACTCTTCCATCACATATTTGCAGCTTTTCTGTATATATAAAAAGTCTTCATGAAAAATGTGCTCATGTTTTCATGTGCAGAAAACTGTATTTGAATTTCTGTAAGAAGTCTCACCACCAATATGTATCACTAAATGCTATTTTCTGCAGTGTATATATTTTATCTTCTGTTTCCCCAAATGTATATTTCTGAGTGCATTTTTATCATGTTACTCTAGTGTGGAATTACCAGATTTGGGCTGTAAAAATCAGGGCAACAGAGATAGCAGCAAAAAAATCTGTATATTTAAAGCAAAATTCTAAAAGAGGTTCAAAAACCAAAGCATAATTATGAAAATGTGAAGCAGGTTGAATCACATTAAAATTCACTCTAAGCTAATGCAAAATATAAATGGTTTCTCTTTGTTTCCTGTTATTGTTGCTTGTATCTTTCTCCAAGCAGCAGAGTTGTCTCTCCCTGAATTTTAATTATTTAGGGCTTATTAAAAAAAGCTATATTTTGAACTGAGGATTTGTTTAAAGAGCAGAGTAAATAAATAGGATAACAATTAAAACAACACCTAATGGCTAATTAATTCTGGTTACCCAAATACAACATAATTTCTAATCAGAATTCTAATCAGAATGGTGAATTCTGACTATGCTGATTCTGAGCAGGTCAGCATCTGACTTTTCTTTTCTTTTCTTTTTTTGCAGTGCTCTCTAATTAGTAACTAACTTTATTGTTAGTAACTGTCAGCCTTCCCCAGATAGACTAGAAAGGAAATATAATCAGATGAACTAATTCTATTTTATTGTAAAGGGACATTAATAGAATCTTGCAGGTCTGAAAGTACAACTCTCCCACCATCTCTTTTACAGTCTGAGAAGCTAGGGAAGGTGCCTTCTAAGTTTCTTTCGTCACCCATTGTGCAGCTTTGGGCTATGCCAGTGGTTGTTAAACTTTTTGGGCTCCTGTGCCAAAAATTTGGCGTGTGCTTGCCCTCGCGTGCTGGCATGCCAGAACCCAGATGGCCCTGTGCATGTGCGCACAATCCCCCAACACACTGCCCCTTTACTTGCACTATACCTCACAGCTGATTTTTGGCCAGTTTGAGGCCTTTTTCAGCCTCCCTATATAATAGTCCCGTTTCATCACTTTCGGTATTCCAGGGAGGCTGAAAAAGGCCTCAAACTGGCTGAAAATCAGCTGTGGGGTGTGCGCATGTGCAGTGAGGTAAGTTTGCCTGTGGTTCACATGCTGGCACAAATGGCTCTGCATGCTACCTGTGCCACGTGTGCCATAAGTTCGCCATCATGGAGCTATGCTCTCTCTTATCTGACCATTCCCTGGACATCATTTCTTTGCCCTATAACTCAAGGTCTTTCTCAGATACCATTACATCTTTATTGTTATACTTTGTGACTAGCAAAATAGAAATTTACAGCATCAGTAGAGAACAGACATAAATAAAATAATAATAATTTTGAGAACCAATTGGGTGTGGTTACAAACTGGGAGAGTGTGAGTTTTAGTTCTGCTTTAGGCACAAAACCTGCTGGGTAATCTTGGATCAGTCAGTCTCTCTCAACCTTAGGGAGCAGGCAAAGGCAAAGCATTTCTAAAATCTCATCAAGAAAACTGCAGAGACTAGGTCAGACAGTTGCCAGGAGTCAAGACTGGCTCAAAGGCAAAATTAATCATGTTTAGAACAAGCACATAAAAAGATAGGGAGCATGCACTGAATAAATTTTGACAAATGGACAGCAGTTCTGGAGAATCTGGCAATAGAATCAAAATTGAGATCTAATTAGCCCAACAGTAGATTATTTTAGTTTCCTTTGCCATTCTCAAGGCACAATACCTCCTTCTCTAAAATCTCCCAAAGGGCTATTCCTGATGGCATCTAACCATAGTACAAAGATGTCTCACTGTTCTTATGAGTCAGAGAAGTAGGAAGAGGAACCAAGGAAGAGATATGAGAGAGGGGGCAGTTCCCCCTGTCAAGCTACAAGCCTCCCTCCATGAAATAACCATGTAGGGTATCCTTGGATGTGGACTAGCGAGTACAAGCTTCCCCTATCTCCATCTTCCCAGGGCAGATTTGAATAAACTGAACATGTTTGAGAGATCAGGTCAAGTAGAGATACAAAATTTTCAAAACACAGATGTTTAAAGACAAATCAGCCAAATCAGTTGGAAGTGCCGTCAGACACCTGGATCATACTACCATATGAGGTGAACATGCACAGAAGCTAAAAGATACTAAACAAAAGTTCACACATGGTTGTGTGATAAAGAATGATAAAGCAACATATAGATTTGAAACCTGAAATGTTCTTTTTAGGGATGGTACCTGAAAGCTATAGCAAAGAAAAAATATATTTAATTATTCATATATTAACTGCAGATAGAATTGTATGTGTTCAGAATTGGAAAAGCGAAAAAAATTCTGCTAGAGGAAAATGTGATCAAGAAAATATTAGAATGTGAAGAGACGAATAGATTAGCATTGGCAATTAAGAAAAAGAAGAAACTGAATACTATATGGTATGGGAGCTATTTTATCAATGGTTGAAAAATAAAGAAATTAGTTAAAATTGAGTAGGTATAGAGAAATAAGTTAAGATTGTTATAAAGGTAAAATATGTAAGTGACAATGGTTTATAAAGAAAATGTAATTACTGATATTTTGGCAAGGAAAATATGTTAATTATAATTGCTAGCATAAAGCATATGTACCCAGTTGACACACTGTTTAAATGAAAGATGGATTTGTTGTAAATATAAAATAAAAAACTTAATATATTTTTTTTCAAAACAAATGACAGCTATCTTACATTTTGTCCACTTTCAAATTAAAATACATTAGAATGTTAATTATTAATATTTTACTACTGTAAAATCCAATCAGCCATTATGTTGTCCTGCTTTGATTGGTATTAAGGTAGCCCTTAACTTACAACTGTTTGTTTAGTGATTGTTCAAAGTTATAGCAACACTGAAAAAAGTGACTTACGACTGGAATTTTTTACACTTATGACTGCATCCCCATGATTATGTGATCAAAATATGGACCCTTGACAACTCGTTTGCATTTGTGATGGTTGCAGTGTGCCAGAGGCATGTGATCGATCACCTTTTGCAAGCAAAGGTCAATATCCAGATATACACATTAAAGCTCAAGGCAGGATCTCCATATCTAAATGATGTCATATCTAAATGACATCAAAGCCTCTTGTCATTTATAAATATCTACTTGTATATCCCTAATGGGGCAGGCTACCATTTTTGAAAGCTGATCTGTATGCTGTGTCATCAGGAATAAATTGATTCTTTTCCTCTTCAACCGGCAGTCCAATTGATTTCTAGGGCATTTTCTGGCTCAGGAACTAGAATCCTTTGATTTTTCCAAAAAAATGAATGAAGCAAGCCCAGATGGTGAAATGGATTGCCTTGATTAGAGACAATCATTTGATTATATTTCTTGCCACTTAGAGACCACGATCAGATTTCTTATAAGACAAGAAGAACATTCAGTTTTTGATTTTGGGTTTTGAGGATTAGATTTGATTTGAGTAGAGAAATATTTTGGATTTTCAGTTAAATGGTTATTCATATTTGACAATATACTATGGCTTAGATTTAAATTGAAAGAAGAATATATTATGTATATTGCCCTTTCAGAAGGTTGATGATTGGAATCTTAAGTTTTTAGCTCTGCATTGGAAAATGTTGGAGATCATGTTAGTTATATATTTGTCTGATGTATTTGATTTTTGCTCAATTTTTAATAGGCCGTTTTTCCCTTTCCCCCTTTTATTTTAGTTTGTATTTGGGGTGATGGTGTTGAAATTTAATAAAGACATTTAAAAAAAAAACAAGGAAACTGAAATGAGTATATGAAGAATCTCTTCCCCAGGAGGATTGAAACTGGACAAAGTAACTCAATTGTTTATGAAAAGGTTTGAAATGAAGCTATTTCTCCCCATCCCCTCTCATGGATGATGTAGGAAGGGATATAGCTGAAAACATATAGAATCCAGGCAGTCATAGGATTCGGCCAAGTACTCAACTCGAATGCTACCAATTCCAATCCCTTAGAGTGTCACAGAAAACCAGATGGGAAGCTGGATGATCTTGGGCCAGCCCCTTCTCTCTCAGCCCTAGGAATGAGGTAATGTCTAACCACTTTTGAAAACACTGCCAAGAAAACTGCAGGGAACTATCCCACAATCACCAGGAGTCAACACAGACTCAAAGGCACACACATGCACATGCACACAAAAAAGAGCCTTATATATAGTCTACCACTACTGCCGACTATGCAAGTCTGCATAGCTAGCCATACTTTCTAATTCAAGTGCCAGTAGGGTTTCTCTCAATCCATCACCACTTGGATTGCATAAGCTTCATCAATATCTGCATCCAAGAACCCAGATTTTGTATGGCTTAAAGGCTACCAAACTGAAAATGGCTCAAAGTCTCCCACCAATCCTTCTTCATTTTACTGCTGCTGCTCCATACCTGGTCTCTCATCCAACAACATTTCACCATCATCACCACTCCTTTTGGATATTCTGTAGGCCAGCATGGGAAACAACCATTCAACATCTACCCATTCACTGGTTTATGCCATTTAACCCCACAAAAGCATGGATAGAGGAATAGCCAAGTCACCTTCTTGTGGCCTGAGCATTAGTGATTCTTCCACCAAAGCACCTTATTTTAATCTGCCTCATTCTATCTGGTTGAAATTGAACAGAATTAGAAGTTCCTCTGTCCTGTATCAATGAAGCTGGAAATATTCTCCTTATTGCGACTATGGTACTAATATGTAAACTATTAAACATATTTTGCAAGTCTGTTGATGACATGCATTATCTGGTTCCTTAAAATATCTACATGAAGTAACACCAGAGACGATTGCCTGGATAACTGACCTGGACATCTGATTATGAGGCCATTGCCATATCCCCATAGAAGTTTTCTATATAATTATGGGAATTGTGTATATATGTTTACTTCTCTTTGTCATGTTCTCATCATATGCTAAATAAATAAGCACATCTTTTTGGACCACCAAAAATATGTTGAAAGAACAATCCAGCTTCCACGAGCTCATTACATCTACCTATATTTATCACATATGGCTTTTATGTACATTGACAACTTATGCACTGAAGACAAGTTCCTTGTGTGTCCAATCATACTTGGCCAATAAAGAATTCTAGTCTAGACTAACCTCTACAAATCTATTCTCCCCACTGTCCTCACCAAAAAGTTATTTCCTTTTTGCTGGCATCCTATTTTTTTATTACTATATTTTTTTGTTTTTACAGATGACAGTTCCATTACAGCTAATAAATACATTGACAATTGAAGGAATACTAATGGGCTAGATAACCTGCCAAAGGAGTAATTTATTTGAGTAAGCCATCCTTTAGAACTGGAGGCACATATAGATAGGATATGCTTCTTTCAAATAATTTTCTTAACTGTATTTGAACTAAACGATATCTTATTCCTATGTCTCAGAAAATAGAGTGCATTATTATCCACTTGCCAATTAACCAAAAAGAGAAAATACACTAGTACAACATAAATTTTATCGAAATTATTTGCATTTCTCTGTAGAGATTGTCTTAGCAAACAAAACTATCAGCTTCCTGGCATCTTCTCCTTGATAAGCATATTTTAAATCATTTTATGATATGCCTCATCAAGCTTCCGCTTCATTTCTTAGAGCTGTGTTTGGATTTACTACTGAATCCAATTACATTGTATTATCATAAAAAGCATCAAAGTGAAAATTATTGACGGTGCTTGTTTAGTGAGCATGCAACTGTTAATTCTAAATATAAATATTTTAATGGTACATTTTTCACCATTACTGATGAGGAAAGAGTCATAAGGCTTGTAACATGGCATGAAAAACCACTCCTTTCAGCTAACCTTTGTTGTCTACAAACGTACAGTGTTTCATGACATGAGTGAATTATAAATGTACACATTGTTTATTATCAGTGATTACCTCTGACTTCAGACTTCATAAATAATAATGTGTAAATATAAAGAGCTCAAATAAATTGATACACAAAAAATTCAGCATCTGAAAATAAGTTAAGATCCAATTGTCTTCAGGATTGGGAAAGAAATGAAAGAAAAGGAGAGGAGAGGAGAGGAGAAGAGAGGAAAGGAAAGGAAAGGAAAGGAAAGGAAAGGAAAGGAAAGGAAAGGAAAGGGGAAGACAATTATAAACATGGATGCTATACACATCTGGCAGGAGAAAGAAAGTTTGCAAAGAAATTTTAAGCACAATTTTGTCATTTCAGTTGCAGTGTTTAAAGCAAGGCAGAAACTGACTCAGTACCTATCCCAATTTTCAATTAGAGATTCATCTTTCTATCTCTCTGTCTCTGTCTCTCTCTCTTCTCTCTCTCGTTGTCTCTGTCTCTCTGTCTCTTTTTCTGTCTGTCTGTCTGTCTCTCTCTCTCTCTGTCACACACACATTTACACATGAGTTTATTTTTTATTCAGTCTAAAGTAGAAGAGCCTTTGAAAATGTTATCTTAGATATCTTTGAGGAGAAACCCCCTCTTTTTTAAAAAAAAATTCCAGTCTCACTCAGGAGGAGCAGTGTTAACCATAAAAGTAAGTAACAGTTAAAAAACAGATTCTGGAATGATTGTTAACTATTTCTTTGGCTTTTGCTTACAGAGCAGTGTTTACTGAACACACACAAAATTATAATTGAGGAATTCACTGACAGCGGTATATTCAGGGGAACAAACTATCAGTTCAGGTTGAGGTTATTAACATTTTTGTAAAAAAACATCTTCCTCATAGAAATAATCAATGCTACTGTACATCAGTTAGGTTTACAATGACATGACATGTTTGATTTGTTTATCATTAAGTATGAATCTACTTATGTGGTCCATCTCACAGTCATCCAGATGTTTAAACTTGGTATTTAGGAAAGAGAGAATGAGACAGTTTCAAAACATTTTATTTTATTTTTCTTTATTTATTTTTTAAAAAGTAGGCAGCATATCTTTGCTATATTGGATTATGATTCATGCAGTTGACCTTTGTAAACCACTGTTTTCAGACTCATGAAATCTACAGCAACATTACCCATTTATGTAAGACCTAAGTGTTTGTGTTGTCACAGGCAAGGAAATCTATATCTTAAGAATCCTCCTGATTTAATTACTGCCAGAGTAGAAGTTTCTAATATGAAATATTTGCATGAATACACAAAGGAGAGAGTTTGTGTTAGTCCAGAATACTGAATGTCAGTATGATTAATGTTTTTGTAGGGAAAGCAGAGGGAAGGGGTATTAGATATGTTCACCATATTTAACTGTTTTTAGCAAAGTAATAAAGGCAGCACCACTTGAACACTATTGGCATTGACAAATTCACCACCACTCAGGATGTCAGAATTATAGTAGATTCCTGTCCTTGGCAAGAGGTTGACTTCCAAGGTTTCCTCCAATCTTTATATTCTACGATCCCATTTTATATTCATGTTCAGAGCCTTGACTACAGGTACGATCACAATTGAGCCCAAAATTTCTGTTGCTAAGTGAGGCAGTTGTTAAGGGAGTTTTGACCCATTTTATGAACTTTTTTTTTTGCTACAGTGAATCATTGCAGTTGTTAAGTTAGTAACACAATTGTTAAGTGACTTTGACTTTGCTCGTGAGAAGGTCACAAAAGGTAATCACATGACCCCAGGACACTACAACTGTCATAAATATGAACCAGTTGCCAAGCATCCAAATTTTGATCACGTGATCATGGAGATACTGTAATGGTCCTAAGTGTTAAAAAAAACAGTCATAATTTAATCTTCTCAGTGCTGTTTTAACTTTGAACGGTCACTAAACAATGGTTGTAATTTGAGGACTACTTGCATAGGGGCTTGTAAGTATAATCATTTAATGGCAACCTATCCAAGTCCACTAAAATAGCATGAAAAGTGCCACTACAGTGCAGTCTCCCAAACTGAGTTAGTTTTAATTGAGCTGAGGGAATAATCTGATCCATATAAATTAATTACCACTTTTGGCATTGTAAATGTCACTTAGATCAATTTAGATACAATCACTTCATCAGAATATTTATATTACTTGATAACCTTGTCTTTTCCTTCTCTATTTTAATGTGGCATCTAACACATTTGTATGTCAAAATAATAATAAAAAAGATGAGAAAATTTAAGATACTCAAATAAATCAGACAGCATAGCACAACTCTTAACATTAATGAATCTGATATATGAGTCAAATTGCAATGCTAAGTCAATTACTTAAAAGTAAATGACCCTGAAATCTATATGAGTTAAGCATGTTTTATTTATTTATCACGTTCAAGAAATAGCACTTTTTTACGAGCAAGATTTCATGGGGAATATTAAAATATAAAATCTACCTGCAGTGGGGGGTAAAGGAAAAGTATAGATACTTGACTCGTATAGTAGTATGTATACATAATTATGGGATAACTTTTCCTTCCAGATAACATTTGTTATCTGGATAACACACTCTGGAAAATGACACACTCTAGAAAAAGAATGGGAGAGAACTTCCAAAAGACTGGCCACCATTGCCCCAAATTTTAATTACGTTACACAGAGACATAGGCTCCCATCCCTGTCCTGGCCAAAAAAATCACCACACAGTGATTTCACATAAAAGAAAAATTATGTTTCCTATACAACACTAGAACTATTCTTCCATAAAAATAGTCTTGCCTGTGGTTTTCCAAATGGGAAAAAAATGACAGTGTCAGAGTATATTCATGAACTGGAATAGAGTATGGTAACAAGGTCAGCCAATGAATAGGCATAGCAATCAAGTCAACCAATGAGGACTATTTGGAAACTGAAACTAGAAGTAGCCTAGGCATAGCTCTATATTAAGCTCTGCAGCTGTTAAGCTCTGAGTCTGTCTATTGAAGATGAAACTGCTTCTCTCCTCTGTTGTGTGCTGAACTAAAGAGAAACTTAACTTGCTTGCTCGTCTGCTGAAGTTGAGTTGCTTGTAACATGTCTGCTTCTGTTTGAATTTGCTCCATGTTGGAGAAATCTACAACTGATTTGTATAATTTATTTTATGTGTTTATAAAGAAGTTAAATGAAGCATCAGTCATCTGTGCTTATTTTTCTGGCACTGAATTTATGCTGCAAAACTCTGAACAGATAGAGCAAATCACAAAATAGAAAATGAAATTATTACCAAAATATGCCTCCTCAAAACTTTATTCCCAGTAAGGTAGAATTTGAAAATAATAAAATCTGAAAATAATTGCCAACTTCATTGCACAGCTTATTGATACACAAAGACATCTTATTTCCCTCAAGGAGGGCTAGATTTCATTTCTTGTTTTTAAGCCCCCTTCCCGTCTATATTCAATCTTCCATGTTGTAAGCAATGGGATCATGAAAAAGTGGGCATCTTGTTCCTGTGTTCCTCTCTCTTAAGAATGATGACTTACTTTTTTCTTAGTTGTTTTTTTGCCTAAGGAGATGCAGCTGCTAATATTTACCATTTTCTTCTCTCTCTTCTGCATCAATGAAAACAGCCAAGCTTGAGATCCTTGTTTTCAGCCATCTGGTCTCTCATTATTTATCAAGGAAGAATTGATGTCCTTTTATTTTTTTTTATTTTTTTTGAGGACTTAATTGTTAAAAATGTTGCATTTGTTTGCTTTGCCTTTAAAATAAGGGCAGATATATCAATTAAGCATCTCTGAAAGTCATAATATTCCAAATTAAGGATCATCATAGAACTGAGATCAATGCTGGGTAGTACAATGATGAAGGTAGAAAGGCATCACATTTTGTCCTAAAACTTGTGATTTATTGAAAACATTCTCAACATTAGTAGATGAGGCCATTGTAATAGAAACCCCATTCCCCTGATCCATCTGTAAAGCAAAGTTGCAAAGTCTCCTCAAGTCATTTTGAGTTGGATAGGTTTGTGCATCTGTAGATAAAGAAAGAAATGTACAGTACAAGAAATCTTTATACCTATACTAGGAAATTTCTAAGCAAGGGAATTTCTAGTAGTGCAGTAGGACATCATGTTGTACTCCCCCCCACCAGTAATTCCTACTAGAGCTGCCAAATCTTCTCAGAAATATCCCCAATCCGCAATTCAGTTTTGGAGGGTGCATGGGGAGGGAGAGGAGTAATATTTTCTGTAAATGGACACCATTGCATTAGTGACTGGGCAGTACTGGACTCCACTTCCTTGTTTGTAGCTCTCAACTGAAGGAAGAAAGCCTTCCTAGAAAATAATCTTCAGCTCATGTAAGAAAAGTTATGCGACAACAGAACAACTGTGCATCAAGATAATCTTTTTCTAATCTTTTACACACATCATGTTTTGTCTTGATGAAGTGGTGCAGTGGCCTAGAGGTGGAGCTCTCATCTCACAATCAGGAGGCTGTGAGTTTGATCCTAGGTAGTGGCAGATATTTCTTTCTCTGGGCACATTGAGTACTTATCTGTTGTGAACTCTGTATTGGTGACTGGAAGGGCATCTGGCCAGTAAACATTTAGCTCCATTCAGTTGCTATGACTCTACCCTGACGTAAAGGATTATGGGGTCAATAAAAGACAAAAAAATATTTTCTCTTGATGGCTTGATTTTGGAAACTTGCTCTAATATTTTTTTAAGGAAGATCTGATTAAATGGCTACTCTGGTTTATGCAAAGCAAGATGTATACACTGGCAGAGCCACAAATATCAAAAATGGATCACACATCCTGTAATTGACTTGCATGTTCAATTAACACCCCCCCCCCATTTTATCAAAGAGCCCACATTGGCAAGTTAAAATACTGTAAATGTAAATTAATGAATGTAATCCCAAAGTGCACAGCTAAATGGAGATTCTCAATCATCCAGGTCATGGTTGTCCCAAAGGTGTTTTTTCAAGAGGCAACTGGACTGTCTTGTAAAAGAAAAAAACCAAGAAAGTCCAGTCTGATCTTTAAAAAAAAAGACCTTTGGGATAACAAAATTAAACGAATGTAATATGAAAAGGCAATAAACATTGTCAAAACAACAGCAACAACCAGTAATACTTATATCAAGGAAAGAGTAAAGAAAGTAATTCAATCAGAAGTTACAGAGGGTAGAAACCAGAATCCCGTATGAAGATTGCAGAAAATACAACTTCAGCAACAGAGTGGTCAATGACTGGAACTCATTACCTGACTCTGTTGTTACATCCTGAAACCCCCAAAACTTTAACCTTAAACTGTGTTCACATATAAAAATGTAAGCAAAGTTGCATTTCTTCACACATTAGGAGAACCCTACAAGCTGCTTGAAAGACTATTGTCTTTAACTCAAGGCAAATTGGCAACAGGACCAGAAGTGTGTGAACTACACAGCAAGGAGTGTAAATGACTTCTGGCATCTTTGAGAAAACTCTGCTTTTTGAAATCTTCTCTAAGATGATATTTAATCCTGGAACCTGGAGAGAGCTTCAGAGGGGTATTGTTAGAGAGGAGAATCCTTCAGGGAGACTATATGGAGAGATGATAATTCTTCTAACTCACTGAAAAACATCCTTTGTTAACTGTAGAAAACTGACATTAAGAAGCTTCCTTATGTATGAATAATACCTTAATCAGGCAGTCATATAAAGGAAACACATTATAACTGAATATTTCTATCTTGAGGCTTTATCTCTTTATGTCTCTCTTGGGCTGGATCTTGAGAAAAGCAGGCTTGAGTGACAAAGAGCAATATAACTTTTCAGGAGACTGTCCATTTTGCATACCACTGTCAAAATTTGAAAATGTGACTACAATGAAATTGACCTGGAAAACCAAGGCATATACGAAGTCCCCTGTGCATCATGCCCGGCCACAT